>BPLS01027897.1:0-10414 GCA_019656275.1 Rhododendron kiyosumense
GAACAAAAATGTACCGACGGGGTGGAATGTCAACCACCCAATACCTCAACCAAGTTGGAGGATTTTTCGTCATTGCCACCATTCGTCACCGGAACCGCTTCCAAGGCTCACTCTTTCGGCCCCGCCTTCGGAACCATAGCTAGTTACACAAAGCCATTGCCGGAGCTTTCTTGGTCTTACAACCGCGACACATAGTCGCACCCATGCTTAGGGCTCCTGAATGCCTCACTCACCCCGGCTCTTAGACCCAAACTACTAAGGCTGGTGCGGTAACATGTTATCCTGCAAAAGATTTAAGAACCAACTACCTACTAGGAGGCAAATGACATTAGTACCGCCGGCTCATGATAGCCCGGTACAAAAATTATTATTAACAAGTATGTAAATCCACCGAATCGTCACGTGATTGAATGGGTACTACTTTTCTCCCCATGGTTCGTTGAAGGTATCGCAAAGCAAAATAGACAACACCTTAGGCGAAACACAGGTGGCTATACCGGATCACAAAAAATTTGCCCTTACTAACCGGATCTAGGTACACGAACCTTGTTTGAATAGCGGTGTGCGAAACTATAACCCAAGTCAATGATGGGTACCTCCGAAGAGGGCGGGCCTTTCAAACAATTAAGTCCAGAAGTACACAAAAGCTCCCCATGAAAATAATTTTAAGAACTTTTTCAGACCAATGGGTTATCCAGATACATTGGAGCGACTAAATCCTCCGTGATCTCATTGCTTGCAAAATTTTCCAAAAAGGGTTTTAACCGCTGGCCATTCACTTTGAAAACATTCCCATTGGAAGGGTTCACCACTTCAATTGCCCCATGAGGGAAAACGGTTTGCACACTGTAAGGGCCAACCCAACGAGACCGCAACTTGCCCGGAAAATTATGAAGTTTGAAATTGTAGAGAAGGACTTCTTGACCGACTTCAAAATTTTTCTGTCGGATGTTTTTATCATGGAAATCCTTAATTTTGGATTTGTAAATGTCCGTGTTATCATATGCATCCCTCTAGATTTCTTCTAATTCATTGAGTTGGAGCTTGCGATGTGCGCCGGCGGCGAGCAATTGAAAATTTAAAGCTTTGATGGCCCAATAGGCCTTATACTCCAACTCCACCGGAAGGTGACATGCCTTACCGTATACAAGCCGATATGTCGAAGTGCCTAAAATGGTCTTATACGCGGTACGGTATGCCCATAAGGCATCGGTCAAACAGAGTGACCAATCCTTGCGATTTGGATTAACGGTTTTCTCTAGAATGTGTTTTACCTCACGGTTTACAAGCTCGGCTTGGCCATTGGTCTGAGGGTGGTATGCGGTGGACACCCTGTGTGTGATACCATATTTCTTCATGAGTGCTTCAAAAGGCTGGTTACAGAAATGAGAGCCTTGATCGCTAATAATGGCCTTCGGTGTTTTGAACCGTGATAAGATGTTCTCCTTAAGAAATTCCAGCACCACCTTATGATCGCTTGTCTTGGTAGGGATGGCCTCCACCCATTTTGAGACATAATCCATCATAAGGAGAATGTAGAGAAAACCATAAGACATCGGGAACGGCCCCATGAAATCAATCTCCCAGCAATCAAACACTTCCACGATAAGGATGTTGGTGAGGGGGCATCATATTCCTCCAAGTCACCACACCTAATTTCTGACAAGCTTCACACGTTCAACAAAAGGCATATGCATCCTTATGAAGTGTTGGCCAATAAAAGCCACATTGTAAAACTTTGGCAACGATTTGGGTATATGAGAGATGGTTGCCACACTCTTTGGAGTGGCAAAATTGCAAGATCCCTTGTTGATCCTCCTCCGGAACACAACGTCGGATAATAAGGTACGGGCAGAATTTAAATAGGTAAGGGTCATCAAAGACGAATCTTTTTACCTCAATGAGAAACCGCCTCCTATCTTGCGCACTCCAATGGCTTGATAGTTGCCCCGTTACCAAGTAATTGACAATATCAGCATACCATGGGCTCGTTGATACCGCAAACAGTTGCTCATCAGGAAACGTGTCAATAATTGGGAGGTTGGATGTCCGGTCCTCAAACTCAAGCCGGGTGTAACGCCCCCAAAATTAGGGTACGTTAAATAAACATTTTATTGATAAAATCAATTGGAGTCAGGCTCTTATTACAACAAAACCCCCACAGGAGTTCAATATTACAAAAGAGAGGAATAACTAGGGTTTCCTATCTACTGCTCCGCTCCTTCCTCCATCCTAGCTAGCTCCTCAGCTTCGAAGGCCTCCACGGTGAAGATCTCGCCCTGTTCGTCTATGAGATCTGACACATTATATCGGCGTCGCCACCCATATAATATGCCAGGGTCACCAAAAAGGCAACACCATGAGCTACAAAAGCTCAATAGAGTAAACCCTACCCACTAACCCTTAACTTATAACAATATAACAGACAGTAACAATGACACACCCACATCCACAATCTAACTACCGTTGGTGTCCAAGATTCTCCGAGTTTGTAACGACCCTGATTTTTGGTCGTTAAAAATTTCGTTAAGTATTTGAATTTTATTGTTATTACTTGGATTTACCTTTTAATTTCCTTGTGATTTGTCAAAATTACGTTTTTGCCCCTTGAAAAATTATTTCTTTGCGCTTTAGTCCGCTTGGCAAGCCTAACTAGTTTTTAACCATTCGATTGGATAAACTAAGCTAGGAAGTTACCTAGTTACTTTTCGCTAACCGCAAAATGACCGTTTTGCCCCCCTTGAACCTTTTGAACATTTTGAACCTTTTGAACCATAGACTAAGAATTTGGATATTCTTTTTCTTTTAATTATTTTGGATATATTCTTTGTCCATTGGACAATAAATGTTAGGGAAACTATTATCCATTGGATAATAGAAACCCCATTTGTTTATATTAAATGTTTACTATATTAAAGTGCTATGAATAGTAAAAAGTAACTTTTTGATTACTTTTTGATTATTTTAAAGTACATTTTTGGATTACTTTAATGTTTAATCTCCCTAGCAACTATTATCCATTGGATAATAAAAGTTAGGGTGGTTATTATCCATTGGGTAAAAGGTTCATCTTTCAACATAGTACATGGGTGGATTAATTTAATATTTTCTTTTAACCCCATGTGCCAAAGTACCAATTATTTTAAAAGAAAAGTTGCCAAGTCACTATTGTCCATTGGACAATAGAAGTTAGGGGATTTATTACCCAATGGGTAATAGGTTGTTCTTCCACCCTAGCACATGGGAGACTTAAATATTAGCTTTGTACACATGTGCCTATTGATTTGTTTTATTGGGAAATCTTCCTTGATCTTTTGTACAAAAGTACATTTGTTTATTTCATTGTATGCATATATATATATATATATGTGTGTGTATGTACTTGGGAGAGAGAGAGAGAGAGAAAGAGAGAGAGAGAGAGAGGGAGAGAAGCCGAGAGAGAGAGAGGAGAGAGAGGAGAGAGAGAGGAAGGAGATTTGAGTAGTATCTTGGCCTTGATTTTTGTTGTACTTCAAATCCATGCATGTATCTATTCTTCCTTGCTAAGAATTAAACTCCATTGTACTCTTGTTTACACCTTGCACTAGTTTAAACCATTAGATCTTGTACCAATATCTTTCTTGCCCACCAAGGATCCATCCTAGCCATCCAATTGATCCAAGATCAAATCTTGGTACAAAGTAGCCATGCAACCCTAGGATTTTCCCTTGATTTGTGCTTAAAAGTGGGATTTGATTAGATGTACTTCTTGGACACCTTGCAACTTCTTAACCCTTGGATCATGTACCATGTCCATCTCAACCATCCATTGGATCCAAGAATATCACCAAGGTACACCATAGCCTTACAAGTCTAGGATTTTTCCTTTGATTTTCCTTGATCTCATGACAAGTGTCAAGGTGAGGCTTAGAGTGAGAAAGAGGAGAAGGCCAAGCCCTTTGCCTATAAATAGAAGGCCATTCCAAGCCTTTCAAAGCACACCTCAAAGCAATTAGCTCTTCCTTCTCTCTAGAAACCATTTTCTGTTTTCTGGGCAGCCCACTGTCCCGTCGGAAATCCCCAGTTTTCTCCTGTCTAGAGTAGTTTTTAGGATCAACTTCCTTCTGGAAAGTTGTAGAGCACCTCGAAACCTTGAAGTTAGGCTCAAGAATCACCCCAATCGGTTAAGAAATGACCCAGATATTGCCATCCGAAGTTCAGTGAAATTTCTGGAAATTTCTTTTCTGGACAGCTTACTGTCCATTGCTTTTTCCCCATTTTTCTCCAACCTAGGTTTGTTTCTAGGATTAACTTTCTTCTCGAGAGTTGTAGAGGGTTTAGAGAGCTTCGTTCTAGACCCAAGAACGACTCTATTCGGCCAAAGATTGACCGAGTTATTGCCGTCCGAAGTTCGGTCCAGATTCGGAACTTTCACCACCCGTAGGATTTTCAACTTGCTTACTCGGCCCCGACTAGTTTCGGATCAAGGTAGTGATCCTTACCTACTTTTCCAAGTATAAAGTAGTTTTCACTCTAATTCTATGTATTGTGTAAATCGTATGTTTGATTCAAAGATACTTTGATCGTTGATGAGGTTATTATCTTTTAAAGTTGGAAATGCATGAAGTATGTTTGTTTATGATGATTCAAGCATGCTAGCTAGTGAGTAGTTGGATAATCTTGTTGGAATAGTCGTATGGAATGCATGTTGGTATGTAAAGTTACGCCGCGGAGTCTTGGCATGTAAACGAAACACGAGAACCGAGAAAGTAGAAACGTAACACCTAGGGTGTGGATAATGATGAGATGTGTTTTGAAACCACGATGTGGCCGGACTTGGTAGCCCATCGTGTGGATTGTGAAAACCGCAACATGGCCGGACTTGGTAGCCCGTTGTGTGAATGAAAACCGTAATGTGGCCGGACTTGGTAGCCCATTGCGTGAGTTGTGAAAACCACGAAGTGGCCGGACTTGGTAGCCCTTTGTGAAGATTGCCAATAGGGCCGGACGTGGTAGCCTTGTTGGTAATATGGCTTGGTTTTCCGTGGAGAGGAGCCAATGCAAGTTTTGTGTGCCAATGGGAACCCGGTGCGGCGGAACCATTGTGAGGATACTCGGGAACCCGGAACGGCGGAACCGAGGTTGGGTGTGTATGGCTTGGTTATCCGCGGTACGGAGCCAATGCAAATGATTTTGAAAAAAATGTTGATTTGTATATAGAAATGGAGACACGGTCTACGATGGGATGCGTAGGAGAAACACGGGAAAACTTGGACACCAACGTTAGATCGAGAATGTGGATGTGTTATCGTTATTAGTTTGATTTCTATGATCGTTTGTTTGTAAGTTATGGGTTAGCGGGTATGGGATTGTTCTACTGAGTTTTCATAGCTCACGGTGTTACCTTGTGGTGACCCTGACATATTATATTGGTGGCGATGCCGGTATTATGTGTCAGATCTCTTAGATGAACAAGGCGAGATGTATACCTTGGAGGCCTTCGGAGCTGAGGAGCTTGCCAGGAGGGAGAAGCCGGTGGAGCAGTAGTTAGGAGCCTAGTTTCTCCTTTGTTGAATAACTGTACCCTTTTGAAGTATTTATAATGTAATAAACTCTCTTTATTATGTAATAAATGCTTCTTTAACGTACCCTAATTTTGGGGGCGTTACAATAACCCAAATGGCATTCGTCTATAAGCAAACATCCCATAGGGGCAGGTGAAAGTGGTCTTTTCTTGATCATCCAAAGAGACCGCAATTTGATTGTACCCCGAATAGCCATCAAGAAAGCAATAGAAAGCATGATCGGCAACGCGCTCTAGGATTTAATCGATGAATGGGAGGGGAAAATGATCCTTGTGAGTGCATGAGTTGAGCTTCCGATAGTCAATGCAGACACGCCACCCGGTAGTGACTCGAGTGGGCACAAGTTATTATCAGAATTAGCCACCACTGTGACTCCGGATTTCTTAGGACCAACCTGTATCGGGGTAACCCATTTGCTATCGGCGATAGGGTAGATGATGCCTACGTTCAACAACTTCAAAACCTCCGCTTTGACCACCTCTTTCATAATCAGATTTAGACGACGCTGGGGTTGGCGGGAAGGTTTAACGTCATCCTCGAGATAAATATGGTTGGTGCACAATGAAGGATCAATTCCGTGAATATCGGCAATCGACCACCCAATAGCCTTTCTACGCCGCTTTAATACCTCCAAAAGTTGAGATTCTTGGTGCTCATCCAACAAAGAAGAAATCACCACGGGAAATGTTTCATTAGGCCCAAGGAAAGCATACTTGAGAGTATCAGGCAAAACCTTTAACTCAAGCTTTGGAAATTGCACGCTTGAAAGGAGAATCTTGCTCGAGAAAGGTGGTAACTCTTCAAATTTTGGAGACCAAACATCCGTCCCACACACATTCTCCACGTCCAGTAAAGAATACAAGTACTCGACCTCTGGTGACTCTAGAAATGTCGCCTCTTTAGTGGTAAGGCATACCTCCAGCGGATCCTTGTACAAGAAAGTATTGACATGCTCCTGGACCAAGGAATCGATAAGATTGACTTCGTGGACACACTCGTCATCCCTCATTTGGCTTTCAATATTGAACACATTTACCTCCATTTTCATGTTGCCAAAAGTAAGGTTGAGCAAACCGCATCAGCAATGGATAACGGCATCAGAAGTGGCCAGAAAGGGATGCCCAAGAATGACCGGAGTTGACATTGGAGTTTGAGAAGTAGGAGTAAGGCAAGTATCTAATACAATAAAGTCCAAGGGATAGATAAAATTGTCCCCTTGCACGAGTACATCCTCTACCATCCCTCGGGAAACACAAATGCTTCTATCGGCCAATTGAAGGGTCACCGACGTTGGCCTCATCTCCCCTAACCCAAGTTGCTCATAAACAGAATAAGGAAGCAAGTTCACACTAGCCCCCAAGTCAAGGAGAGCCTTTTCAATTTTTGTACCTCCGATTGTGATAGAAATAGCCGGGCACCCCGGATCTTTATACTTTGGAGCCACGTTGGTTTGGATTATCGAACTCACCCGCTCCATCAACAATACCCTCGTGTGAACATTCAACTTACGCTTCTGAGTGCATAAGTCCTTAAGAAATTTGGCATAGGTGGGGATTTGCTTGACAGCATCCACCAACGGAATGTTGATCCTTACTTGCTTAAAAAGCTCGTAGATCTCAGAGTTGGTTTTGGCATGGGCCGGAGCTTTCAAATGTTGGGGAAAAGGGGCCGAAATTTGAGAGATGGAGACCTTGGGCTCTTCCTCTTGGGATTTTTCCGGTTGCTCATCAACGGGAGAAGGCTCCGAGGTTGAAGCGGTGGAACTTGTGGCAGTCCAGGAGATTGAGGATCGCTCCACCGAAAATTAGGATGCATCTTGTAACGCCCCCAAAATTAGGGTACGTTAAATAAACATTTTATTATAAAAATGAAGCGAGTCCAGCTTGTTATTACATCATAACTCTCGTAAGAGCTTTTGAAATACAAAATAGGACAACAAAAGGAAACTAGGGTTCCTACTCTACGGCTCCTCTTGCTTCTTCATCCTAGCCAGCTCCTCAGCTTCGAACGCCTCCAAGTGAACGGTCCATCTTGATCATCTACAAGGTCTGACACATTATACCAGCGTCGCCACCGATATAATATGTCAGGGTCACCAAAAAGGCAACACCGTGAGCTACAACGCTCAATAGGAAATTCTTACCCACCAACCTTACGACGGTAAACAATTACAACAATACTAACAATCACACATCGTTAATCGTCTATCGTTGGTGTCCAAGATTTCCCGATTTCTCCTACGCGACTCATCGTAGACCGTGTCAATCATTTTCACTTACAAAACAATCTTTTCAAAATCATTAGCATTGGCTCCGTTCCGCGGATAACCAAGCCTTTCAAAATCTTTAGCATTGGCTCCGTACCGCGGATAACCAAGCCATACACACCCAACCTCGGTTCCGCCGTTCCGGGTTCCCGAGTATCTTTACAATGGTTCCGCCGCACCGGGTTCCCATTGGCACACATTGCATTGGCTCCTCTCCACGGATAACCAAGCTATACCTCACCATAGTTCCGCTGCTCCGGGTTCCCATGGGAACGCACAATGGTTCCGCCGCTCCGGGTTCCCATTGGCACACACCCTCACAATGGTTCCGCTGCTCCGGTTTCCCATTGGAACACACACACATCTCACACAATGGGCAAGTCCGGCCACATTGCGGTTTTCAAAACATTTCAACCTTTTCAAACACACCCTAGGTGTCATGTTTCTACTTTCTCGATTCTCGTGTCTCGTTACATGCAAAGACTCCGTGGTAGGACAAAAGTAAACATCAAATATCGTAATCCAACAAGATTATCCAACTCTATGTTCAAATCAACGCTTAAAGCTTAACGCCACAAGTAATACAAACAATTCGCATAAGCATGCTCATAATCATTTTCAAGATCAAAATACAAATACTTGAAATGGAAAGTTTATAAAGATAACCTACTTTGAAATGGAAGATAACGAGATCTTACATATACATAGGGTTAGGGCAAGAGTATCCTACCTTGATCCGAAACTAGTCGGGGCCGAATAAGCTAGGTGGAAATTTCTCCCGAATCTGGACCAAACTTCGGACGGCAATAACTCGGTCAATCTTTGGCTGAATAGAGTCGTTCTTGGGTCTAGAACGAAGCTCAAGAAATTCTCTACAACTTTTGTGAAGAAAGTTAATCCTAGAAACAAACTTAGGTTGGAGAAAAATGGGGGTAAAGCAAAGGACAGTAAGCTGTCCAGAATTGAAAATCCAGAATTTTCACTGAACTTCGGATGACAATATCTTGGTCATTTCTTAACCAATTGGGGTGATTCTTGAGCCTAACTTCAAGGTTTCGAAGTGCTCTACAACTTTCCAGAAGGAAGTTGATCCTAAAAACTACTCTAGGCAGGAGAAAATGGGGGATTTCCGACGGGACAGTGGCTGCCCAGAAAATCAGAAATGGTTTTCTAGAGAGAAGGAAGAGCAAATGCTTGAGGTGTGAGTTCAAAGCATGAGAATGGCCTTCCATTTATAGGCAAGAGCTTGGCCCTCTCCTCTCTCTCTCTCTCTATGTCTCACCTTGATACTTGGCAAGAGATCATGGAAGATCAAAGGCAATCCTAGGCTTGCATGGCTATTTTTGTACCAAGATTTGATCTTGGATCAATTGAATGGCTAGGATTGATCCTTGGTGGGCAAGAAAGAGATTGGTACAAGATCCAAGGGTTTAAACCATTGCAAGGTGTATACAAGAGTACAATGGAGGTTAATGGAGGTGGTTTCTTAGCAAGGAAGAAAGATACACCAAGATCATGGAAGATGTAGGAAGATCATGGAAGTACAATCAAATCTCCTTCCTTCCTCTCTCCTCTTTCCTTCCCCTCTCTCTCTCCGGCCTCTCTCTCTCTCTCTCTCTCTCTCTCTCTCTCTCTCAAGTACTCACACACACACATATATATATATATATACACACACACATGTATACTACAATTAAAATATAGTACTTTTGGTACTATGAGATCAAAAGATTTAAGGGCAAGATTTTCCCATCCAACTAATCAATAGGCACATGTGTACAATGCTAATATTTAAATCTCCCATGTGCTAGTATAATATATACACATGTACTTATGTATCTTAGGAAGATCAAAATCCCAATTTTAAATAATAAAAGAGTACTAATGAAATTTCTAGCCTTTAAACAAATAGTACTTACCCCACTGTTTACATCCTGAAAAGTGCCACCCAATGAAAAAATTCCACGTGGCCCCGAACGGTACGGCGGTTGTATGAAGCCTGTCCCAGTCGAGTACCAATTACAGAGGATTACGGAAATTAAGGGAGGCATTGTTTTTATGGCAAACGGTGTCATTTTAAAGTGAACCGGTGTCGTTTGAGTAGTAATTAAACGCTGGTTTGGGAGATTATTGGATCTAATCGTTGATTTAGACTTTGCGATCATCGAACGGTGCCCTCACTGCCCTGTTTTATAACTGAAATTAGTTCCAGTTACAGGGAATCATTTTGGAAGCAGACGTGTTGCATTAATTCACGTTGCTTGAAAATAGGAACCACGATCCAGGAAGTGGCCATGAACACCATGATCGAAGCAAGCAGGGGAAGAAGGAATTCTGGAAATATCAAGGTAACCGTTCGAAAGCCCCCTCAACCGTTTTATGTGGCCAACGTGGACATCAATCGAAGACGTGGAGATCGAAGGCAGGGCCAATGTCTATAAATAAAGAAGTGAAGCGAAGAGAGAAACACACACAAAAAATTCATATCATCTGACAACTCATACAACATGATTGCTCAGAGATCTATCTTAGATTAGTTTTAGTTTAAAGTAGGATCTTTTTGTAAGTTGAAGGCTTATTTGCA
>BPLS01027903.1:664-15220 GCA_019656275.1 Rhododendron kiyosumense
CGGACGGATCGCCGTTGATTGATTGAATTGGGATTGGGATTCTGCGTGAGCACAGTCCACCAGGGGTACAAAATAAGCATCTAGTTCCTCCGGGCTTCCATTTGAGAAGAAAAAAACTTGGTCCGTGGCATTTGGGCCCACGGCCCAATAAAACGTGGCGTACGGTGATCCAAACCTGGCGTACGCCAGAAATCCTTCAAGCCCGGCCCAGATCCAAGTCCAGACCCGGCCCAGCTTGGTCCTTACGTCGTATAAACTTCCAGAACACGAACGGAACCGCCATTCTGCGGTTTTGAAGTCCAAGACCCCAAAAACTTGAACTCTCCACTCCTCAAACTCCTTCAAAACCTCAAGCTTTCCTCCAATACTCCTCACCCGTGATCATCCATGGCGGAAACAGGCGGAGGCGGCGGCAATGGCGGTAGTGGCGGCGACGGAGAGAGAGTGAGACAGGCAAGGGATGAAATGGAGGTGTTAGGGCCTCAAATCGACGATCAGACGTCGGAGAAGGCTTCATCGAGTACCGGTGTAGCGGGCAGGGGCATCGGAGACGGCGGTGGTAGCCATGCAGCAGAGGTGGCCGACGGCGACCGGTGGCGTACGGCGGGGTCGACCGACCGTACGCCAGCTGTGGCTGAGGCAGGGGGTCCACGAGTGAGTCGTTTGGACTCCCGGAGTGGGGTAGAAGGCCTGGTTGTTACGGGCTTGGGTCCAGTCGGGGTTGGCAGCGGCGGTGGTGATGCTGGCGGCGGTGATGATCGGCCGGAGACGCCGAGGAGGGATCCGGCGAGGGGTAAGGATGTCGCAGCGGAGGAGGGCTCCCCCGAGGCACCCACGGGGCCAGTAGAGTTTAGACCAGAGGTGGGGTCCTCGGCGCACATTCCCATTACGAGCGGGGACTTTGCGGAGTTCGTGACAGAGGAGGTGCTCGACCGGCTGTTGAGAGAGAACCCGGCGGTGGTGGAGGCGGTGATGTCGGCCCGGGAGGAGAGGTTGAGACGGATTGCGCAGGCTCAGGAGGAGGAACGGCTGCGGGTTGAGGCCGAGAGGGCCAAGGCTGCGGAGGAGGCCTTCGTAGAGGAGATGGAGGCGGCCGAGCAGGCCCAGGAGGAGGGTGCTTTGCCTCGCGAGCGGGCAGTGGAGCGGGCAGAGGCGCTGCGGGCTGCAGGCCGGGCGGCATTCGATGCGGGGACCTATGCTCCTCCGGAGCCACACTTGTTCATACCCTCCGGGTTCGAGAGTTACGTCCCCCGTCGTGATGACTACGACGCTGAGCTTGTGCTGAGAGACCCTGAGTGGCACTTGTCGGTGGATTGGGCGCAGGTATCCCTTTTGAACCCACTTTTAATTTAAGTCCCTTATTGATCATAACCGTACGTAGCTTGTTTGTGCATGTACCTTGATAATGTAGTGACGCTTGTATGCCTGATAGCTTGACTTGATAGATAGAAACTTGACCAACGAGAACTTGAACTTTGACTGTAGAATTGCTAGAGAATTGATAAGAACCATGTGGTAACGGATTTGAATCGACTGTAGGTTGCCTCGACTTGTTAATACCGGAACTTGAATTCGACTAATAGATTGCCATGCCTTTGATTCGACTGAATGAACTACCCTTTTTGAAAGAGAGAATCGACTTTGAACGAATACCATGTTCTTGAAACAACTTGCTTCGACTTCATAGTAGATGTAGACCGTGAATTGACCCCTTGAATGCAACTTTTGATTCTGGCTTGACCGTTTAGACTTGTGATTTTCCTTGATTCGACTGCTTGCTGTAGCATACTGATGAATTCTTGCCCATTTGCTTTTTGTGGTGTGCAGAGGACGAGAGGCAGCACGAGAGGACACGGTGGTCCTGCTAGCTCCCTTGAGTTGTACAGAGGACTGCCCGAGCGGGTTAGGGCCTTGGTTGATGCTGCGGGGTTCAGGCCGTTCATCCTCACGCAGACGGCTACACTCAGCGACCATGCCCTGCTCACGGCGCTGGCCGAGAGGTGGTGGGATACTTCCAACACCTTCCACCTTCCGATCGGGGAAATGACTCTAACTCCGGCGGACTTTGCTGCCTTGACGGGCTTGCGGGTAGGAGGGGATCCGATCCCTTTTGACACGGGGATTCACAAGGATCCGGCGGCGCTGCGGTGGTTCTTGGGCTTCGAGCCGGCGGGCATCTCAGAGACGTACGCCCATGATCAATTCCATTGGCATCTGACGGGCAGGGTTCCGAGCTCGGAGCAGGAGGAGGAGCAGATGGCGAGGGCCTACTTGCTGTACCTGTTCGGGGCCTCACTGTACCCCAACAAGCGGTCCACGGTGCACGCGGCCTACTTGCCAGCCCTGTTTGACTTGCGCGGAGCAGCTAGGTACGATTGGGGAGGTGCAGCTCTGGGGACGTGCTACAGCTTCATGGGGGAGTTCTCCCGGCGGAAGAAGGCGATCGCCGGCTACTGGAGGGTGTGGGAGGTAAGAACCCGACTTTGCATGCATTTATTTCCCAAGTAACCTCCCTTCTTTTGAATTGTAACTGTTGTACTGATACTTCGACTGTTTGAACTTGCAGCTATGGGCCTATGAGGTGCTGAAGATGTACCCTCCGGAGAATACATGCCCGAACTTGAAGATGCTCCCCCGTGCTCTGATATGGGGGCCACCGCATAGGGGCAAGAAGGCGGCAAGAGGTAGCCTCCAGGCCTTCCGAGCGTACCTTGACGAGCTGTCGGGTACCCAGGTAAAACTTGAACTTTCTACTGCCTACTATCACCTTTGAATTGCTTTAATGCTGTCGTTGACCGACTGCTTGTTGTTTGTCCGCTGAACATTTGCAGGTGGAGTGGGATCCCTGGAGGTCCGCGGAGGCTGAGCCGGAGTATCTTTCCCGGAGCAGAGAGGTAGCTGCGAGCCGAGTGTTGCTGGAGTCGATCTTTGGATGGCAGTGGTACTTAGGGGACCGGGTGACACGGCAGTCACTTGGAGCTTCGGAGTTCGTCGTGCCTGGTCTACTTCCTCCTCGGGCTTCACACACGGACCAGTACACGCTGGCTGAGCTGCAGCGCTTCACCGTCCCGGCGGGACTTATTGCTTTCTTGCGGCCTGAGCGCGACTACGCTGTCTATCGGATGCAGTACCTGGCGGGGCCACTCGGGGTAGTCGAGCTCGGAGCTGTAGAGGCCGAAGCTATGGCGGCTGGAGAGGAGAGGCGCGGACAAAGTGGTAGAACTGCCCGTCCGAGGGAGAGGAGTGAGTCTGCTAGGGCGACGGGACTTCCTCAGCTTTCTTGGACGCTGGCTCTGCGGGACGCTCAGGGAGAGGAGGCCACTCTGCAGTTCGAGCCGGCTAGGAGAGAGCCCGATGAGATCACAGGACCGGTACGATACTTAGCATCCCCTGTACTTTCCTTACTTTGACTTGCATATGTATAGCTGACTTGCAAACTGACTTGATTGCTTATTGGAAACAGGCTCCCATGACGTGGGTACGAGAGGCGGTGCGCTTAATGAAGGCAATGGAGAAGGAGTTTCATAGGATTGCCAGCGGTGCTCAGCTGCGGCTGCACTATCCGCCTCCAGCTCCAGCTCCTACTGTGCGGCCTCAGGTATGACTTTGAAACTTTGATAGAACAATGTCCTGCCTTTGCATCTCAAAATATATGCAATATGTACACAAATATTAATAAGTTGAATGCAATGCAGGGACAGACTAGGGCGGCTCCTAGAAGGAAGAGCGTGAGGCCACCTCCTCAGAAGAAGATAGCGCCGAGCTCTTCCCGGCCAGCGGCGAGTACTCAGAGGGGAGTACGGATCGCGCCGGCTAGCGAGGATCTCCCGTTCCGACGAGAGCTGAGGAAAAGGCCCGCGGAGAAGAGGCTTGCTGAGGGGCCTTTGCAAAAGAGAAGGAGGGAAGAGGAAGAAGAAGAGGAGGAAGAAGAAGAGGAAGGTGTGTCCCTCATCAGCGGCTCCGACTCCGCAGGTGATCCTCGGTTCCGGATAGACCCGCGCGAGCTGGCAGAGAGCGAGGACGACGACGACGAGGACCTTTTTGACGACTGAGGGCTATCACTGAGCCTTAGTCTATTTTGCTGTTTTGCTTATCGACTTTGACACTTAGATGCTTTGGATTTTGGATATGAGGCCTGCGTGCCTGTTGATCCTTGGGCGAGTGTGCCCTGATACTTTTGAGTTTGCTTGGGCCGGTGCGCCGCTTGATACATTCCCACCTTTTTGCTTTTTAGGGCTTTGACATGGTAGTAATAATATTTGCATTTCCTGTTCGTTGACTTCTTTGATTATTGGATTTTGTGCTTAAAGAAGCGAATGAACCGTCCCCTAATATCTAACATGCATTGATGATGATTCTGAATCGACACAGACACTCGCACATGCGCACAAACGGCGTAGCTCGAATAAAATGGACAGAAATGCCCTAGGATACGAGATACACCCCAGACACGCGGAGGATACGGGAAAATAGGCGTTAATAGACCAAAATCCGTACTTCTCCGAGACGGATGAAACTGACGCTTTTGAAAGACCCCAGAGATGTACAATGACTTGTACGAACCGCCAAAATGGATAAAAATACCCTGGCATACGGCGAAAATCGATAAAAAGTTGAAAATGACGCAAAAACGGTCATAAGACGCAAAAGAAGACTCGATATGGTCCCGGACTGAAACCGACACCCCCGCGCAGTCACACAAGGCCTATGTGACGTGTACGGTATAACAAAACTCGGCAAAACCCTCTAAAACGAGATTTGACCTTCCGTACCCTTGATTTGAGCTTGAAACGAGCCTCCGGGGGTCCAAAATCTTCGATGGGCGCGGCTTTTGAGTTCCGACGCTTCGCCGCGGTCTCAAATGATGTTTAAGACTTGGGGGAACCAAGAAATGGGCAAAGCAACCCTCGGGACCAAAAACGAACATGCGAAGGCAGTAGCTGCTGAGAACTGTTTTCTGGTTTACCAACCTGGCGTACGCCAAGGATTTTGCTCCGTACGCCAATAATGAAGAAACCATGTGTACGCCAGCTTCAGGTTGGCGTACGCCAAGATTCTGAGAGTCAGATCCACTTGAACTGACCAAACCGTCCTTTTTCAGGGGAAGCTTGTTTTTATCTCCACACGGTTTCCCCACGGTTTCTGAAGGCTCAGGGGGGCAGGGTACTTGACAAGATGTGGTTTTGGGTGCTAGCTACTTGGCTCCATGCTTTATGAGAATTGCAACGGTAACTTGAGAGCCTATAAAGCTGGGATGTCATGTTCAGGGTATTTACAGCATCAAATACCCATTTTCTTCAGTATATACTCAGCTTTGCCCATGGATAACCCTCTCCCCACACTGATCAGGCCTTGGCTAGTCTCCTTTCTAAGCGTCGATTGGCTCAATTTTCAATACCACGGGCTTTCCTCGTTCCGCTTTCTTCGACATGTGCCTATCCGACCGGCGCTGTTGTGGGCCGCCCTGAGATTCTGGGACCCGGATGTGCATGTCTTCCGCTTTGGTGATGATGAGATGTGCCCGACCGTGGAGGAGTTTCAAGCGTACCTCCGCACCTACGCGTCCTCGACGCTAGTCGCTCCTCCCTACCAAGAGAGCATGCCGAAGCTATTGGCTAGCTCGCTCGGTATCCCCCGAGGCTTGGCTAACACAATCCTGGAAGGTGGGCAGGTGAACATTTCCCGGCTAGTTGAGATGTACAGTCCGGCTGTTGCTTTGGATAGCCCGGGCAGCGAGGAAATCCAAGCGCGCCGGCGCTTCGCCCTGGTCATTTGTTTGCTCGCGGCCTACTTATTTGTTCCGGCCGACGGGCGGGTCAGTCCCTTGCTCGTGAGCGTGGCTGCTCAGATGGGGGCGCGCAGAAACGTGATCCCTTTGGTCCTGGCGGAGACACTCTTGGGTTTGGATATAGTGAGCACAGGCCAGTTGGCAGTGTTCAGCGGAAGCCCGCTCTTGCTCCAGGTAAACTCACTCAGCTCACCTTTTTCTGGCCTTTCGCACATTCTCATTTTACCTCGACACTCGGTTCAGGCTGCTTCCTAGCTTCTCACTTGTTTTGTCACTCAGGCTTTATCTGACTCCTTACTTGTTTTGTCACTCATGCAGCTGTGGCTATCGGATAAACTGAGTCTGTTACATCCACCGGCGGCGGGCTGGAACCTATTTCCGAAGCGGGTCCATCAGAGGGAGATGCGGTACCCTGACTTGGATGTGGAGGGCTGGTACGAATTCATGCAGGAGATGCAGCCTGACGAAATCGCTTGGAGGTGTCCTTGGTTGGACCTTCTGGACATGGCCGTCCATTCCGATGGCTTTGACAGGATGGTCATCGCGGGGCTGACCAGCTTCACGTTCTACATCCCTGGGCGGATCCTTCGCCAATTGGGCGCCTCACAGGAGAATATCCAAATCAGCATCGGGGGCTTCCGTCTTCCCAATTTCAATGCTCAGACGCTGGGCGGTTATCAGAGGCGCTGGGGCCTGAGGGCTCTCCAGGCGGAGATGCCAGATTTCGACCCTCGACTGAAAAATCGCTATAAACGGTGGCTGAGAGCAGATGTGCATGCAAGAGCGAATATTGACTGACTCCAAACCACTTTGCTGTAGTTAGAATAAACTGTGAGCCGTTAGGCTTCTCAAGCATTTTGTTGTGTTTTTCATGCTTCATTCCTTTAAGGCTTTTATGCTCAGCTTGTGTATTAGACGTAGTAGTTTTGCAAAAATAAAGTTGAAAGATGAAGGGTTTTCCCCTTTTGAATTTAGAATTGTCTCGGCCCTGGTAGAAGAACCCAGAACGGCGGACCGTGGATCAGCTTGATGGGATATGACCGGGTCTCATTGAGAGACTGCCTACGTATCCCTTGGCAGGGAATCAGGTCAGAACGTAGTTCAGGCAAAGGTTCGCTCGTGTATTTTACCTCTCCTTTTACGCCCTAACTTTTGCCTAGAACCGCCTTAACAGGTTTTCGGTCTAGCGAGCTTTTGATTTTGCCTATTTATTTTTGCCTAGACCGCCCCCTTGGGTTTTCGGTCTAGCAGGCTGCTCTAACTTTTGCTTGGAATCGCCCACCCTTGTGGTTTTCGATCCAACGAGCATCTCTCAGGGATAGTAACGCTTGAGCTGATCCAGGTTGACCAAAGTACTGAACTCGTTGCCGTCGAGGTCGATGAGCCTAGCAGCACCCCCGGATAGGATGGTCTTGATGATGTATGGTCCAGAGCGCTTCGGCCTGAATTTCCCACGGGGATCGAATACTGGAGCCCGGATCTCCTTAGTAACCATGTCGCCTTCGATCAATCCTCTCGACTTGACTTTCTTGTTGAATGCGCGGGCGATTCGACGTTGATACCCCTGGACATGGTACAGTGCCCGAAGCCTTCTTTCGTCAAACAACATTAGCTCGACAAATCTGCCACTCAGCCTCCTCGAGACCACTCTCAGCCATGATCCTCAGAGACGGAATTTCGAGCTCTACCGGGAGAACTGCCTCCATTCCATAAACTAGAGAGAACGGAGTTGCGCCCGTGGAAGTGCGGATCGAGGTACGGTACCCCCAGAGGGCCAATGGTAACAACTCGTGCCAATCCCTTGCAGATTCAGCGGTCTTCTTGATGATCGTCTCGACATTCTTATTCGCTGCTTCGACTGCCCCGTTTGTTTGAGGACGATAGGTCGTGGAGTGATGGATCTTGATCTTGAATTCCTCGAAAAGTTCCAGGACCCTACCCTTGAAGTGACTCCCATTATCTGAAACGAAAGCCTGAGGCACACCGTACCGGTAGATGATGTTCTTTCGAATAAACTGCGCGACTTGAACGGTTGTCAGAGTCTTGTAAGATTCGGCTTCTACCCACTTGGTGAAGTAGTCGATGGCTACCAATATGAACTTGTGGCCATTTGAAGCAGAGGGCCTGATCATCCCGATGACGTCGATACCCCATACTGAGAAGGGCCAAGGCGAGGTCATGCCGTATAGCTCGGATGGAGGAACATGCTGCAAGTTCGCATGAATCTGACACTTGTAACAGCGCCGTACGTAGTCAATGCACTGTGATTCCATTGTGGACCAATAGTAACCCTGCCTGAGGATTTTCCTCGCGAGCATGACGCCGCTCATGTGAGGACCGCAGACTCCTTCGTGAATCTCTTCCATTATCCTCGTCGCTTCGGCGCCGTTCACACACAGCTTGTGCATCCCGCAGTGAGACCTTCGATACAACTTTCCCCCACAGATGATGTACTGGGCGGCCAGACGCTGCAAAGCGATTCGATCCTTCTTGGTAGCCCCAGCGGGAAACTCCTCGCACTCCACAAAGTTCCAGATGTCATGGTACCACGGTAGGCCATCATCGACATCATCGATGGCGTTGATGTATTCATAAGCGGGCAGGTCCCTCTGCTCAATCACAATCGGTCGCATCTTGACCCCTATTGGAAGTTCGATCATTGAAGCCAAAGTCGCCAAGGCGTCGGCGAACTGATTCCTCAAGCGGGGAACGTGGGTGAAAGTCACCCTATTGAAGCGAGGAATCAGTTCCTCCAAGTCTTGATGATAAGGCTTCAGCTTTTCCTCACGGACCTTCCACTCTCCGTTAGCTTGGGAAACCACCAAGTTTGAGTCTCCGATAACTTCGAGCTTCTCGACTCCCAGTGCAATTGCCGCTTCCATTCCAACGATGCAGGCCTCATACTCAGCTTGATTGTTAGTAACGTCGAAATTCAGCTTGAAGGCGAGCGGAATATGAGCACCAGCGGGCGTGATCAGCAACACCCCGATTCCAAATCCTTTCTGATTGGCAGCCCCATCGAAATAAAGCGTCCATACTTCCTCGACCACAGTTAGCACATCCTCGTCCGGGAAAGTGAAATCCACATCTTCAGGCCCTTCGACCGGATGATCAGCCAGAAATTCAGCCACAGCACGGCCCTTCACTGACTTCCTTGTAACGTACTGGAGATCGAACTCAGCTAACAGAAGCAACCAACGTGCTAGCTTATGGGTGAGCGCTGGCTTCTCGAACAGATACTTGATAGGATCCATCCGAGAAATCAACTTCACCGAATAGGCTAGCATGTAGTGTCTAAGTCTCTTGGTGACCCAGACTAGTGCCCAACACGTCTTCTCCAAAGAGGTATACCGCTCTTCGCTGTCAGACATCTTCTTGCTCAGATAGTAGATGGCTCTTTCGGCTCTGTTTTCCCCTTCCTGCGCTAGCAAACAACCCATAGAAGACGGAGTCACAGACAAGTATAGAATTAACGGTCGACCCGGAGTCGGCGGCATCAGCACCGGCGGATTATGCAGGTATGCCTTGATTGATTCGAAAGCAGCTTGACACTTTTCTGTCCATTCAAACGGGACGTCCTTCTTGAGCAAACGGAACAGCGGCTCGCAAGTTAGAGTCAGCTTGGCGATGAACCTACTGATGAACTGCACCTTTCCCAGGAAACTTCGAACTCCCTTTTCAGTCTGCGGAGGCTCCATTTCGAGAATTGCCTTGATCTTGGATGGGTCCACTTCAATCCCTCTCTTGGTGATCAGAAACCCCAACATTTTGCCCGCTGTGACCCCAAATGTACACTTCTGTGGGTTGAGACGCACATTGTATTTGCGGAGCCTTTCGAGAAATTGCCTGAGCGAGGGAATGTAGTCGTCCTCTTCTTTGGCCTTCACAATCATGTCATCGACGTATACCTCGACTGTCTTGTGGATGAAATCGTGAAGCAAGGTCGTCTGAGCCCTTTGATAAGTGGGACCGGCGTTCTTCAAACCAAACGGCATCTTGATATAGCAGTAAGTTCCCCATTCGGTGATGAACGTTGTTTTCTCCTGGTCCTCTGGAGCCATGAGAATCTGATTGTACCCTGCGAAACCGTCGACGAACGAAAGCAAAGCATGCCCCGCCGTGTTGTCCACAAGCACATCAATGTGAGGCAAGGGAAAACTGTCTTTGGGGCTTGCTTTGTTTAAGTCCCTGAAGTCGACACAGACCCTGATCTTTCCGTCCTTTTTGGGCACGGGCACGATGTTAGCAATCCATTGGGGATATTCAGCCACTCTTAGAAATCCTGCGTCGATTTGCTTGGTGACCTCCTCCTTGATCTTCTGAACCCAATCCGGCCTCATTCTGCGAAGCTTCTGCTTGACGGGGACAGCCCCTGGTAGCAAAGGAATTCTGTGCTGGACGATTTCGGGGTCGATACCGGGCATGTCTGCATGAGACCAGGCAAAAACTACGGCGAAATCCTTGAGGGCTTCGATTGTGGCCGCGTGGTTTTTCGGAGACAAAGTGGAACCAATTTGCATCATGTGGGGATCATCCTCATCTTTCAGATTTATTGAAATTACTTCGTCTTTTAGAGGCTGAGCATGCCTTTCGTCTTCCCTTTCGATGAGCGAACGCAACTCGGCCGGGATGTTCCCGTCAAAGTCGATTCCTTCATCGTCGGGGTCGACACAGTTTATATAGAAATCAGCAAAGTAGTCGGAAGCAGGATCATGCATTTCATAAAACCCAGAGGGGTTGCCAAGTACAGTCGACTCAAACTCGAAGTAAAAGCTATGACGTGGAGGGCCGAGAGGCACAAACTCCGACTCTGAGCTAGACTTAGACTCGACAGACTCCGTGTCAGATTCAGATACATCATCAATGCATGTTAGACGGGGAGTAAAGATGCAATTATTAAGACTACCCTTTGCTTCGACGATGAGGGAGGTTGGATCATTGAGAAGATCTGGAGAGTCGGGCCCAAGCATCAGCACTTCAGCCTCGTCTTCCTTGCCAACCAAACCCACTTGGGAGAACAGCACTTCTAGATCCCCTTGATCAAAAGCAACCACCCAGTCAGCCCTTTCCTTGATTGCGACCAACTGCCTTTTGAATTCCTTTGCAGCTAGCTCCTCTTTTGCTATTTCCTCTTCGTCGTCGGACCAAGTGTCGGCGGCGAAGATCTCGAAGCCCGGAAGCCAAGTCCTGGTCACTTGATCCCAAAACGGTTCAGCCTGCCCCAGATAAGCAATGCTCCCTCCTTCACGGACGAAATAGCTGTCGGGGTTACCATAAAGGGTCCGAGGTTTTCCCGTGTCTTTCCCTAGTTTGGCCTTTTTGGTAGGGGGAGTGTATCCCAGGCCAAAACGGCCTTCGGTAAAGGGAAAGACAGGGAACTCAGCGATCCCTTGCTGGTTGATCCCGAGCCCTAAGCCAGGCATGAACGACATCTTCCTCATGATTTCGAGGGCAGCAGAGCTGATGATGAAGTCGTCATCCACGACAATAGCTAGGACTGAGCCGGAGGTGTCAAAAGCAAACCCTCCAAAGTCCGAGTCTTCTTCCCCGTGCATGATTCCTAGAACAGGGGTCCCATCATCCTTGAGCGGGCGGATCCCAGAGTCTCCGCAGATGGTTAAGGTTCCGGTAGGAAGCCCCAGCATGACTTTCTGATGGAGAGTCGACGGCACAGCCATGATGTCCACTCTATGAAGCCACGGCCTTCCCAAAAGCAAGTTGAAAGTGGCAGGGATGTCAACCACATGGAACTCCACGTCCATTTCGAAACCCTCGGCATCAAGCTTCAGCATGAGAGTCCCTTCGACTACGCGGCGCGTGTTATCGTAAGCCTTGACTGCTAGATTGGAAGGCGTAAGATCAGCCTTGGTGAGCCCCAAACGGTAAGCAACCCTCATTGGGCAGACGTTGATCGCGGACCCATTGTCGATTAGCACAGTTGGCACCCAATGTCCCCTGCACTTGATAGTGATGTGCAGCGGGCGGTTGTGAGCAGTTCCGTCAACGGGTAGATCCTTTTCGGTGAAAGTGACAGAATGCTTGGAGAGCAGCGGTAAAACTAGGGCAACCATGGCCTCGGGGGTAATGTCAGTTGGCACAGTAAGACGGGCTAGTGCTGAAGACAGCCTTTCTCGATGCTCCTTTGACGACGAAATCAAACCCCAGACAGAGACGGCAGCAGGGATCCTTTCCAGCTGTTTCAGAATGGCGTCCTCTTCGGGTACTCCGCTAGGAATGGCCGGGGCGTTCCTTTGAGTAGGGGGAACGGCGATTCTTTGATCATTGCCGGGATTGGACGAGCTTCCTCCCGAAAGATTAGGCGGTTGGAAAACTCGACCGCTCCTAGTGACGTTGGCAACCTCCCACCAAGGCGAAATGTCCACAAAATCCCAGAAATCAGCAGGCACTTCCTCTAGCTTGCCCTTCCCCTTGTCGATCGATGCAACCTGGTCCGAAGCCGTAACCCATTCCAGATCACTCATGACTTGCGCTTCCCAAAAGGCCGGATCCTGCGCGGCAGCTTCCTCGAAAGGTGTCCCCGGATTAGTGACGAACGGTACATCCCAAAAGCCTGAGTCCACTAAAGCAGTGTTGACGGTCCAGATTTCCACCCCTACTTGCATGTCGACCACTCTGTCGTCCTTCCACAAGTCAGCTAGGAGGGGGTCCGCGCTCAGGTTGACAATCTCATCAACATTCCACAGATCATCGGGCGGCGCGTTGAGAGTCATGATCGAGCAGTCCTCACTCGGAGCCACCAAAGGACGTGGCTGATCCACAGGAACGATGTTGAAGGTTGGCCCCACCGCGAGGTCATACTCATGCACGGCGTCAGAGAGCGCGTCAATCAAAGGCAGGAAGGACCCTAACCGGCGGGGCTCGTCGGAAGCACCCTCCTTTTCGACGTAGAAATCCAAGTATTGCTCATCCAAGTCATTGCTAGCGTTGGCTTCTCCCATGCCTTGGAGCTCGACGGGTTGCACAAAACCGGGTTCCACAGCCCACACATATTCTTTGTCCTCCTCCTCGGGCAAGACTGGCTCTGGCTGGTAGAAAAGCATGAACAGCGACAGGCCATCTAGTGGGTCGGCTCGTGCTGCAATCCATTCATCCTCCCACTGGTCTTGCTGTGCTTGATTGACCACGGGATCCTGAGGGAAACCCAAATGATACTGCTCCTCCCAGTCGAGAGCTAACTCTTCCCACTCCCTTGCTTTGTCTTCTAAGTTCCAATCGACGGCTAGCATGTTGATGCTGACGTCCTCCGGGAAGGGCACAACAGGTTTAGGACAGAAGGCTGGGGCTATATGGTCAGTGGGGTTGAATATGGTGGAGCTAGGTTGGATTATAGTGGAGGTAAGGTCGATTTGGTTGACTTGAGGGTGGCCGCCGTGCTGCGGCATGGAGTTGGTAATGACATTGGGTTTAGGAGGGGTAGGGATGGTTCCGCTATCTGCCAAATCTTGTATCGCATGACGGAGGCGATAGCAAGAGTCGGTGTAGTGGCCAGGCATCTGGTGGTAGGCGCAGAAAGCGTTTGAGTTGTGGCTGGGGGATAGGTTTTGGGGTAGTGGAGTTGGATCCAATGGTTTGAGGTGACCGGATTTGGTCAACCTTTCTAGCACTTGGGAGAGTGGAGCCTCAAACTTGGTGAAGTTCCGGGGTTGATTGCGGTTTCTGGGTTTCGGAGGAGCTTGGACCTGATTGATATCGGCGATGTGGTGGGAATCCTGAGCGGTGCTGTTCCCGGCAGATGCGGCATTGGCGTAACTGCTATTACCGAATAGAGCAGCGCTACTCCCTGTGTAAGCACGAATTTTGGCCTTTGATCTCGAGGAGGAAGCTGGAGGGTCGCTACGCGGCAGAACCCCAGTTTGGAGAGCTTCTTCAATGGCGAGGCCGGATTCAAAAAAGGTATCCCAATCGGCTCCTTGGACTAGCACCAGATTCTTAGCAAAGTCGGGCAACAGATTACGGGAGATGATACGGATCTGATCCTTCTCACTCGGTCGATCGGTCATAACTGCAGCCTTAGTCCTCCAACGCTTAATGAACTCCGCGAAGGACTCCTTTGTGGTCATTTTAGTAGACTCCAACTCTCAGGTAGTCATCTTTAGCTGGGAGTTGTAGCTGTACTGAGTGAAGAAGGCCGCGCCTATGTCTTCCCATGTCTTGCGCTTGGAGACATCGAGGGATAGAAACCACTGGAAAGCTGGGCCAGCCAAAGTCTGAGGGAACAATTGGGACATTGCCTCCTCCTCAACCCCGTGCAATTTCATCGCGCCGTGGTAAGCTAGCAAATGAGTTTTCGGGTCGCCCGTCCCGTCGAACTTTGCAAAATCGGGCATCTTAAACCTCTCCGGGAGCCGTGCATTTGGAAAGGGGCATAGACGGTCCATGTCTAACCCTCCGGCGCTGATTCTTTCGGATTTGGCCACTGACTCTTCTAGTTTGGCCATTTTGGCAATCAGAGCAGCCATTTCGGGATTCATGGCGGGCTGTTCGGCCGGAATGTCTTCCCCAAGTGGGCCTTCGCGTTCTCGCCCTTCACCCTCTATTCTTGCAGCTGGCAGCCTCTCGTTGATGAGAGCTTGAAGATTAGTCATAGCAGTGTCAGCCTGGTCGGCCCTTTGCTGCATGATGGCGATATTGTGCTGGAGGTCGGCTAGGATGGTGGTGAGATTCGGAGGTGGAACGTCTGCCATATCTAAAGCTTCTGTCTTGACTGGTTTTGGAGTTGTAGGTGGAGATGGAGAGGACGGAGGAGA
>BPLS01027903.1:15620-45464 GCA_019656275.1 Rhododendron kiyosumense
GACCGAAAACATGCTGATCCAGATGGTCCAGAATAGGGTGTCTACAGATACGAGAGTTACAGCAGGTACGGGATCACCCAGAGGATTCCGGACTCTCACGAAGGGATTCTGGAGAAAATGGGCGGGCTCTGCTAGTCCATAAAGAGCCTTATTCACGAGGAAGAAAGAGCAGGAGCAATAGTCCTACCATGAGACGGTATGAAGCTTCCCCACGAAGGAGGAGAAGCAGAAGTAAAGACTGAATACTAGAAAAACGAAGGGCTTCTTCACGAAAAAGAAGGAGCAGAGAGCGAAGTTCCACACCCGAAGAGGGAACAAGGAAGCATCACCGCGACAGGTACGAGAGGCCTGATGCTGATTGGGCCAAAGCTACGGCTCACAAAATAAAGGAAAGTGAGGAAGGGACAGTGTCTGCATGAGAAGCGGCACGTAAAGCCCTGAGTAACATCGCAGCCTCCCCTTTTGCAAGGAGGCTGCAGGAAGCTAGGCTACCGAGCAGAGTGAAGCACGGAGCGTTCGTGCTTTACGAGACAAACACGAACCCTGTGGCTCACATACAGCATTACCAGCAAGCCATGTTCATGCATGATAGCGATGATGCCATTCTGTGCAAAATGTTCCCTTCAAGTCTAGGCAAGGTGGCCTTATCTTGGTTTCATAAATTGGCACCACGATCCATAAGAGGATGGAGGCAATTGGCTGAGGAGTTCACTGCTCAGTTCTTGACAAGTAAAAAGGCCCCAAAGACTTTTGAGAGTCTTTCCACCATGAAACAGGCGGAGAGCGAGCCGATTAGAGATTACGCAAAGAAGTACTGGGAAACGTTCAACGAGATTGAGAGTTGCAGAGAGGAATATGCCATAGCAACCTTCAAAACTGGTTTGCCTGTTCGGGGAGAACTGCGTCACTCATTGAATAAACATCCCGTGGCTACGTTGGCCAAACTGATGGAACGAATAGAGCAGCACACCAGAATGGAGGATGACATACTCCACGAGGACGGCAGGATTGCCGCCGAATAGCCCAAGACACCTGCCAAGAAGGTAGATAAACCTGAGCCTAAGACGTACAAGGAGCGGAAGGAGTATGGGCAGGCTAAGAAAAATCTATACAAGGAAAAGCAAGCCCCTGATCCCAAATCCTTCTTTTCTATCACTACTGTTTGGAAGGAACCAATCTATAGGATTCTTTATCGAATAAAGAATCAGCCATACTTCAAATGGCCCCAAGTCTAGGTGAAGATAAAGACGCCAAACGTGCTATGAATCAGTACTGCAGCTACCACAAGGATTGGGGCCGCATGAATGAAGATTGCGAGATGTACAAAAGACACCTTGACGATTTGGTCTCTCGGGGCTATCTCAAGGAGTTTATCCAGGAAGATCCCAAGGAAAAGGGGAAAACCATGGAATTGGATTACGAACAAAATCCTAAAGGGGTAATCCATATGATACATGGGTTGGCCGCCCCTTATACGAGAAACGAGGTTAGGCTGTTACAGAGGCAGTTTAAGCACGATCAGCATGTCATGCGATTGGGTAATAAGAGAGGACGAGAGAGTGACGTATGCAATGAAAGCATAGCTTTCACAGATGACGATTTGGGAGAAGTCCAGATACCCCATAATGATGCGTTGGTCATAACCCTACGAGTTGGGGAGTATGATATCGAGAGGATCCTAGTGGATTCAGGAAGTTGTACAGAGGTGATGTACTACGACGCATTCAAGAAGCTGAGGCTGGCCCAGACAGATTTGGAGCAGTCCACAACACCCTTGATTGGGTTTGGTGCAGGGGCAGTTTGGCCCCTTGGAAAGGTAACACTGCCTGTTCGGGCAGGATCAGTTGTTTTGAGGATGGATTTTCTGGTCGTAGACGTTCCTTCTTCCTATAACGCGATTATAGGAAGAAACTGGTTGCACAAAATGAGGGCAGTCTCCTCAACTTACCACCAGATTGTGAAATTCCCAGGATCCAATGGGATCGAAGTTATTAGGGGCAATCAGAAAAGTGGCCCAACAATGTCTGATTTCCATCGTTAGGAAGGCCCCAAAGGCCCACCACATTCATACATTGGAAGTACCAGATCAACCGACTATCGAGAATGTCGGAAGATGCCCGGCTGATAAGGTAATCGAGGGCTTGGACAAAATTCAGATCAACGAGGCTGATCCTGAAAGATATTTTTTGATTGGGGAATTATTACCAATAGAGGAAAAGGCTGAATCAATACGGTTTCTGAAGGAATATGTTGACGTATTTGCATGGGTACCAGAAGAGATGCCCGGTGTAGATGCTGACATAATCTGCCACCATTTGAATGTTGACCCTCAGCATAAGCCAGTTATCCAAAGAAAACGAAGGGCGGCCGTACAACACATGGATGTTGTTGTTGAAGAAGTTAATCGTTTGCTTGAGGCAAAGGCAATACGTGAGGTTTACTACCCTGAATGGCTGTCCAACACCGTGGTCGTAAAGAAGAAGAATGGGAAGTGGCGTGTCTGTATGGACTTCACAGACTTGAACAAGGCCTATCCCAAGTACAGTTTTCCTCTCCCAAGGATAGACCAGTTGGTTGACGCAATAGCTGGCTATGAGCGAATGAGTTTTCTTGATGCGTATCGAGGATATCATCAAATTGCTATGTTTGGGCCCGATCAGGAGAAGACTTTTTTTATCACTCCACGAGGTTTATACTGCTATAGTGTTATGCCATTTGGGCTGAGAAATGCAGGGGCGACATACCAAAGGCTTGCAACTATCATGTTCAGAGAGCTGCTCGGGAAAACTATGGAGGTTTACATAGACGATATGGTGGTGAAAAGTCGAGATAAGCGAGGGCATATTACGGATTTGAAAGAAGTCTTTGAAATCTTGAGGAAGTACAAGCTGAAACTCAACGCCTCGAAATGTGTGTTTGGGGTTGGTTCTGGGAAGTTCCTAGGGCATCTGGTCACCATGAGGGGAATTGAGGCCAACCCAGATCAGATTGCTGCCCTGCAGAAACTGCAAAGTCCCAAAACCATGAAGGAGGTCCAGAGACTAACTGGGATGGATGCAGCACTAAATAGATTTATCAGCAGATCAAGTGATAAATGTAGGCCCTTTTTTCAGTTATTGAAAAAGAGGGAAGGATTTGAATGGGGAGTAGAATGTGAACAAGCCTTCCAGGACCTGAAGAAGTATCTGGCCGAGCCTCCTCTTCTGTCAACCCCACAGCCAGGTGAGTCCTTGATTTTGTACTTAGCTGTTTCTGAGCATGCTGTGAGTGCAGTCCTGTTAAGGGATATGGGAACCGAGCAAATCCCAATATATTATGTTAGCAAGACATTACTAGACGCAGAGACGAGATATCTGCCCCTAGAGAAACTTGTCATGGCACTTAGGACAGCGACGAGAAAATTGCCACACTACTTCCAAAGCCACAGGGTTGTGGTTTATATTGAATTTCCATTAAAGTCGCTGCTACGAAAGGCAGATTTTTCAGGAAGAATCTCAACGTGGTCCGTTGAGTTGAGTCAATATGATATTGATTATCAACCACGAACAGCAATCAAAGGCCAAGTGTTGGCTGATTTTGTGGCGGAGTTCTCTCCCACGGTAGCTCCCCTGCCTCCTACGAAAAAGGAAGAGGAGAATAAGACATTGTCCACGAGGGATAAGGTCTCAGCCGAACAGGACGATACGGAGTGGAAATTATTCGTAGACGGACTAGCTTGTAATACTGGTTCAGGAATAGGTATTGTCCTCTTTCCTCCCGGAGGAGTTATGATAGAATTGTCTATTCGGCTTGGATTCAGTGCATCGAATAATGTGGCGGAGTACGAGGCACTCTTAGCTGGATTGAGAAGTGTGAAGACTCTGAAGGCAAAATGAGTAAGGGTGCATTGTGACTCACAGCTTGTAGTGAATCAGCTGTCCGGGGAATATCAGGCCCGGAATGAGAAGATGGCGGCATACATGGAAGCTGCCAAAGATTTACTTGATACCTTCGAAAGGGTCCACATTGAGCAGATAAGCTCTGGACAGAATGCCCATGCTAATACCCTGGCATGGCTGGCTGCAGCAGTCCCAACTGAACTCAAGCGAAGGGTGGCAGTTGAGTATTTGACGGAGCCGAGCATTGGGAGGAGCGTGGAATATTTTCTTCTAAAATAGTGGGATCATTAGTCTCCTCCCGAACAGATGAACATTTGGCCGTGGATTCATTACCTATGTTTTCTCCAGCATCTCCAAAATTCTCAATTTGCTGCTCAACATCTTCCTCTGGCTGCTCAACTGGTTCATCCACATTTGTATCACGGGTGCTCGGTAGGTCGTTGTCAACCCAGAGTGGAGAATCCTCAGCAACGCCTACCTTCATGAGTCATGCCTCCCAGCTTGCAATCCAGATCTGATCTTGAATCCCTGGCATCTGCCCCACATAGTTGGCCGTTGTAGCATCAAACCCCTTGTTATATCCATCCTCGAAGGCCGCCTTCTTGGTGTTGTCAATCTCAACCAACGCCTACTTAAGATTGTCTTCCGTAGTCTCGAGTCTGCCTTTGGCCTCGGCGTAATCTGACTTAGCATTGTCTCTCTCTCTTTTGAGCCTCGAGATTGTTCGGAGCAACCTCGTGTTATCTGTTAACAACTTGACTCTCTCGGTCTCAGCGTCTTGGAACTTCTGACCCAATGTCATCATTTTTTGAATAAGCTGTACAGATGACAGAAATAAGTTAAGAGAATACTTGACTATCATAAATAAGGTTCTTTGCCATGAGAGAGTATTTGGTTACCTTGATCCCACTGACGAGACCAGTGGACACAAGCCTATCGGCTGGAGTCGAGGATTCCTTCTGCATATCAACGGGAAGTGCCAGGGCCTATGCCAAAGCTAGTGCAGTCTCAGAGGAATTGGCACTATCCCTAATATGGACGGGACGATCACCCCTGATGAGTGGGGGAGCCCAAGTTTGGGGAAGCACTTGAAGAGGAGGCGATTGGGGTTGATTGATTTCCATATCAACTGGTGCGTCAGAGGGAGACGGGTTCTCAGTCCTTGGGCGTTTGTCCCGGTGGGCATCATCAGCTTCAAGGGAACTGTCGCGTCCCCGAGGCGATGAGGATGATCTTGTTGACCCCCCTCTAGTGCGATGAGATCGGGGGGGGGGGGGGGGGAGCACCCGTAGATGCCACTCTGCTGGCGGCACCACGCCCTCTCGTTGGGATAGTAAGAAGGGAGCTAAGGTTAAGTGGCTGGCGAGCCATCGTACCTGAGTCAGGAGAAGATCGAGAGTAGCCTGAAGAAGACGACTGGCTGGTGACGCCAAGGGGAATGGGTTGTTCGGTCTGATGATCGGGTATAATTTGTCTTCATCTAGACCTCCTGAGTATCACACGGGTTGCAGGAACGCCTACAGGAATAGTCACTTCACCCGGCTGTCTGGCAAGTGTGACTTCAGCCTGCAATCTTGAGCTCTGTGGTTGAGGAGCTGTTGAGGTTGAGGCCCCGCTGGTGCTCGGATTAGCTAGCCTCCTGTCTATAAACGCTTTATAAGCTGGTTCGTAGCCTAATAATACATTGGCATCACGACCCCAACCAAATGTTGGGGTGCTTGGTTCACCCTTGTATCTTAGAATTCTGTTGATCTCAGCTGTTCGGACGTAGCTGGGTTCAGCTCTAGGACGCTTATTTGCGTTTTCCGCTGCACGGTTAAAAAGCATATTGAGAGTCAGAAACTACAACGAAGCGTTAAACAAAGTTACAAAAAGAAGTGGAAATCAGGAGCATACGTGGGTAGCCCCATATGTGGGGGCAGTGGAAGCCCACCACCTGGCCATCTTCACCTACTGGTTCGAATGCTCCAGTAACGTAGAGAAAATCGATCTCGTGATCGCGAGCAGAGTCTGGTAAATTTAGCACGAGACGCTTCTCTGCTTTCCTAACTTTGAAGTAGAAGGTATTATATTCAGGGTTTAACACGATGCTATACCACCATTGGATCTCCCAGATCTCCAGTTGGGTCCCTAAAATTCTGTTTAAAGCTACAACCCCCATTACTAATCTAAAGAAATTATTGGAAACTTGCATCGGTGTGAGTCGATACCAGTTTAAGACCTGACGGAGTAATGGATGGAGGGGAAATCTAACTCCCCCCCTCAACAATGGCTACGATAGGAATGCACATCCTATCCCATGTGCCCCCGTCCCTGTCTGCGTCTAATGGGGCAAGTTCAAGCCCTACATTTTCAGGGACGTCATACTTTCTCCTAAAAGCCGCCATGGCTGACGGGGTTTCACAAAGCTTCCTAAATTTTTCGGGCTTAGGGCCACTATCACCCTCATTCGCCATTAGAGTATATAGAGGAAAACTATGAAACAATCGAAATCTAGGAGGGATATGAGTAAATCCCTAGGAACTGATGAACCAGAGAGAAAGAGCTTACAACGAGAGGGAGCGAAGAGGCTTATGAGATGAACTATGACAGTGTCTGGTGTTGAGAAGGAATACGCAGACGGCGGCGATGGCGTTTTGAGTTGCTCAAACAGTAGGAGACGAGAAAGGGTTTTGAATTTGTGAAAACCAAAAGAAAGCCCTTTCAGAGGTTTAAGGGTAACGAACGGAGATGAAACGTCTCTCTCCACGCCGTTACGAGTTAAAGTAACAGAAAGCGAAAAACGTGCTAACGATGTTTGGAAGAAACGTCAGTTCAAATTTAATGCGAAGCGTAGAAGATACGCCACGTGGAGTCATTGCCCCGAGACGGTATAATGACGAAGCCACCAAAGACATCAAAGGGTATTGAATGCGATGACTGCTCGGGGCTAGACAAGTATGGTCCAAAACCGTTGTTTCTAAAACGCTTCACCCATTGCCCCCGAACAGTGGTGAACGGATAAAGCTGAGGAGCAATTGTAGGGAGGTATTCCCGAACAGGTACACTTAGCAACCAAGCACGTGATGTATCAGGGGCACGTGATAAGCGAGACAAGGCCTATCGCCGGGCAGTTCGATGAACGGCAATTAGGGCCAGTGACACGTGAAGTCATTGGTCCAGGCAGTCTGTTCGGCTGATAAGGACAAAGACATGTGAAGTCATCTGTCCAGATATAACGACGTGGACCAGTTGCATGTGAGGTCATTGGTCCATGAGGACTGTTCGGCAAAGAGGTAGCCGAACAGGGGAAGAAGTTGCCCTAAATCATGACGTGGCAAGGATGCTCCAGGATGGTAATATTCCGTAAAGGAATGAGATCCCGAGTATATAGGATCGAGGCAAGAGACCCAATGTGAGTGGGGTGTTCGGATGATTATGGGAAAGAGTCCCAAAAGGACTGAGAGTCCCATAAATGTTAAGCTATTATACAGATAAGGAAACGAGAATCCATCAGATACTAGGTTTCCTATACGAGGTAGGAATCCTAGGGCAACAGGGATACTTGGGCAGCAAGCATCCGCAAATCTATAAATATGAGGTAAACCTGGAGGTAAAAAGTACGCAATATTTGGTGATCTCTTATTGTCTTCCTACTGATAATTAGGGTTCATTGCTAGTTCGTGATACTAACTTAGGCATCGGAGGGCCTTTGCCACGAGAGGCAAAGGTGCACTCACCCCTTGTCTGTTTTGCAGATTAGGGTTCCGGTGCAGAGGCACGTGAAGCCGTTGCAGTTTGGTGTTATCCAGAGCACCAATTGTTTTCATCCCCTTACAGTCTCCACTTCTTGTCAAGCCACACTCTTTTGAAATGTTGTACCTTTATCTTGCTGTTTCACGACATGCCGTTAGCTCAGCACTCGTCCTACGCGACGGAACCGATGACCAGCCTATTTACTTCACTAGCAGAACACTGCTCCCTGCACAAACACGATATCTTCCTTTGGAAAAGGTTCTCCTCGCGTTGGTCACAGCTGCTCAAAAACTTCTTCGTTATTTCCAGGAACATTCCATCACGGTACTCACTGAATTCCCCCTCAAGAACCTCCTTCGGAAGCCGGACCTTTCCAACTGAGTCTCACAATGGGCTGTCGAGCTCACCAATTTCAACATCCATTTTGAGCCTCGGACGGCCATCAAGGCCCAGGTCTTAGCTGATTTTATTGCAGAATTCACTCCTGGACGTCCCGATGAGAAAGCCCTTGTTCGGCCTGAATATGGGATGCTAGAACAGAGCGAAGCTCAGAAAACATGGAACCTCTTTAGTGGCGACGTTTGGAAACTTCACGTCGACGGTGCATCAAATAGCAATGATTCGGGGGCTCTGCGGGGTCCTCCATGAAAGCGCTATCACGCTCAATTTCCCCGCCACAAATAATGAGGCCGAGTATGAAGTGTTACTTGCTGAACTTCGAGCAGCCACGCGTTTACAGGTTGAGGACCTGCATCTTTTCTGCGATTCTCAACTCATCATCAACCAGGTCACGGGTGACTATGAGGCTCGGGATCCCAGAATGCTTAAGTATCAAGCCACTGCTCTGGAGCTGATTCGAAAATTCAAAGGATTCAAAATCGAGCAGATCAACAGGGAGAAAAACGCCCATGCCGACGCCCTGGCTAGCCTGGCCTCGGCAAGCAAAGCCTCGGAATATCGAAACATCAGCTTGGGTGAGATCTCCGAGCCAAGCTTTGAAACACCTGATGAGGTCCCCAGCATAACCCTCGGCCCTAGTTGGATGGACGAGATCGTCGCTTTTCTCAAAAACGACACACTCCCTTCAGATAAAAAGGAAACCCATCGAGTTCGCAGTAAGGTAGCCCACTACTGGATTTCCGACAGTGGCCAATTGTACCGCAAAAGCTTCACAGGGCCGTACCTTCGGGTCGTACACCCTATCGAAGTCCCAGCGATCCTCACCGAGCTTCATTCTGGAAGCTGCTGCTGCCACTCCGACGGCCGCTCACTTTGTCAACGAGCTCTTAGCCAAGGCTACTTTTGGAAAGGGATGAAGAAGGACTATGAAGAAGTTGTTCGTAAAAGCAAGCCTTGCCAACTTTTCTCTCCAATTCCAAAGCAGCCTGCTCAGCACCTCAAAACCATCACTAATCCTTGGCCCTTTGCTCAATGGGGCTTAGATATCGTCGGTAAACTTCCAACAGCTCCTGGGGGTTTCAAGTTCCTAATCACTGCCACAGACTATTTTTCGAAATGGGTAGAAGCCGAGCCTTTTGTGACAACAACGGAGGCAGACGTTCGTCGGTTTGTTTGGACGAACATCGTCACCCGATTCGGTGTACCCTATGCAATCATGTCCGACAACGGTTCTCAGTTCGTCGGCAAGGAGCTGACCCGTCTTTGCGCTGAATTTGGTATCCGTTTTTTCAACTCTACTCCATCGTATCCTCAAGGCAACGGCTAGGCTGAGGCTTCAAACAAGAGGGTGTGTGCTGGTATCAAATGCCAACTCGACTCCAAACGTGGCAGATGGGCAGAAGAGTTACTAAGAGTCCTTTGGGCCTACCATTCCACACCAAGGCGATCCACGGGCTAAACACTCTTCGCGATGGCCTTTGGTATGGAGGCTGTAATTCCACTAGAGTTAAGATTTCCAACACTTCGAACTGAGACCTTTGATCCACAAACCAATGATGAAGCACTTGCTACAGAGCTCGTGTTAGCCGAAGAGAAAAGGGACGACACCCAGCTCAAACTTGCGAGTTATCAGCAAGAGGTTGCTAGGGGATATAACCCCAACGTTCGGCTCAAAAAGTTCAGAGTCGACGATTGGGTTTGGAGGAAGGTTGTCCGAGCCAATCAGAAGACTAAGTTTAAGCCAAACTAGGAAGGTCCCTACAGGGTTGTCAAAGAAGTCGGCAATGGATCCTACAAGCTGGAAGATAAAGACGGTCGGCAGATTGAAAACCCCTGGAATGCTTTAAACCTTAGGAAAGCCTACCTTTGAAGTTGGCTGCCTGGTTTATGAGCTGTTTAAATTACTATCACTTATTCAAATTTTGTAATTGTTTGTTACTCAATGAGAAGTTCTACCTCTTTCCGACGCTTCAGATCCCGTTCGTTTTACTTATTTTTACTTACATCGTCAACCGCTCGACCTCTTGGCTAGCCTATATATGATCGGATACCTCATCCACAAACAAACCATGGCTTCGAACGACTCGATGTTCAGCCACAACAAGATCAACAAATTTATAAATTTGTTTTTGGTTCGGCCACATTCATTTTTTGACTTGAACAAATCGGCCACCCAAAGCATTTACTTAGAATTTTTGCCTTGGCATTAGGCTGGTGTTTGAGCCAAGCCTTATACCAACGCAGGGGCTATTATGAGTAAATAACAACAAAATGGGAACAAGCCAAGGTCTTCTGACCTTCGGCCAAAAACAAAAATGAAAATATCTCTAAGACATGAGGAGGTATTCAGCTCATCCAAATCACAGCAACACAAGAACAATTTTCTAAGGTAAAGAACTCAAAGCATGCACTCTTTCGGATGAACTGTTCAGTTTCATAAAAGTTGCATAAAAAGCCAAAAGAAAGTTGTTCGGCAAAATTCCTAAGTTCAAGTGATTTACATCTGGCACGGCAAACTCTTGACGTACGGAGCCGTCCAGTCCATAAGCAAAATCAAGTACAAAGTTCTCAAAAGAAAAAGACTTAAAAGAAATTCATTAAGAGATTAAAAGGTCTTCTTCTATGGCAGCCGATCAACCAACTTCGGCCCCTGCGGTTGTTCCAACAGTTCATTCAACTTGAATCTGCTCATCTTCCACAATCTTCTCCTAAGCCTCATCAACCACGACCCGAGGCTCGGCAAAAGATCCTTCAAGCATTTTTTCATCCTCGTCCTCGGGAGGCAAGGCATTCCTCTTCGGAATATGGAAGATCGAGATTAGGAATGACTGGCTCTGGAAGTTGTTTCAGAAACCCAGACTCAGGCATAATGGCCATCACCCCTGCCATCGCCTTAGCGCTTATATCGTATCCGAGCCTGAAGAAATTGGGTAGCCGAACCTCCAATTCATCATTCACCATCTTATGCGTGATCTGGGTATATTCCAACGCGGCTCTTTTTATACTGGCTTCATATACCTTGGCGTCGGCTTCAAGCAACTTCTTCTTTTCCTCCCCTTTTGGCTTCTTCAACTCGTCGGCTGAAATTTCTGTCGCTGCTTTGGCATCGGCAAGCTCCTTCCTCAGTCTCTCCGCCTCAACCTCCATCTCCTTGATCTGCTGATCTGCGATTCTCCATTTGGTGCGGAATGAATCTCGGTCAGACCGATTTCATTCGCGCCTGGCGGAAACTTTCGAGGCCTTGTCATATGCCTTCAGCGCAGCCTGGCCAGCCTGAGGAAAATACAAGTCAATAACAAAAGAGCCTCACCCAAAACAAAACTGACTAAGCTGGAAAGGTAAAACCGTGGGATATACCTGTACAAAATGAGATCACATTTCGCCGAGACCAGGAAGAAGATCGGTTGGAACCTGGTCGTAGTCCCTCGGCAGAGCCAGCCCTCTCAAAAGAGTGACTGCCAGATTCGGCTCCTCTTTCACCGAATCATTCAAAAGCAATACCCTGCCGTCGGGCAAGGTGTAAGATGGGCTAAATTGCCGAAGAATTGCAACCTCGATAGGGGGGTCGGTGAGGTCGATATGAGGTTCGGGAACCTTACCCGTCTCCTTCTCCTTTGGTGGAGAGGCTTGAGTGTTCTGGGAGATGGGTGTTTGAGTAAGGCTAGGCTGAAGATCGTCAGCCAAGGTTTTCTGCCTCTTTTCTCTTTCAGGCGGCTGCTGGTCTGATGAACCTGTTGGCTGAGTAGGGTTTGAAGTCCTCGTTGGAATAACTAGCCTTGGGATATTCCTTCGTGACATATCCTCGTTGACAGGGTTAAGTGGTGTGAGCCACTCTTCGGCTGTGTAACCAATTTTCTGCAGCCTTACTCCCTGCTGTCGCCTCCTTCGAGCGCCCTCGGTATTCGTTGCAGCTCCCTCCTTTCTCTGGGAACCCCCAACAGGCGGCAGATTTTCCCTCCTTCCCCTCCTGCTCGGCTCACCCTCCTTGTTCTTTTCTCTCCCCCTGAGCACCCCTTTATATGAAGGTTTGTAGTCAAGGAGCGTGGGAGCGTGTTGGCAAAGTTGGGCGAGCAATGTCTCGCAGGCCTTCTCGCGGGAGGTGGCATTAAGTCCTTTTGAAATAGGACCGAGCTCTGCAAAAAAAAAAAAAAAAAAATAAATAAAATATAAAATGTATATAACCATCAAACAAAGCCTTGACAGAAGAAGTGGATAGAAGTAGTTGATTGACAAGAGAAAAATTCGTTCGACCACAATTACCTCGCGTGCCCTTAACCTTCGGGATGGCAAATCGGTGGATACCATCGCCAAACTCGAAGTTTCCATGAACTTTAAGGTAGAAATCAGCCCATTTGTCCGTATCGGACAAGCCTTCGATCAGGGGACTCTTCTTTGGGCGCGTCGATAAGTACCGACGGCCAGACTTGGCATGCCGAGACATGGTGTACGTAAAGAACAAGTCCGTCGGCGTGAAGTCTAGGTTCTGGCTCTCGATCAAAGCAATTACCGACATGATTATACAATAACTGTTGATCGCGAACTGGTGTGGAGCGAGGCTGAACCTCCAAAGGATTTCCCTAAGGAAGGGATGGAGGGGGAACCGAAGCTCGGCCTCGCAAATAGCCATCAGCGGGACCGTGATATGCCCGGGGCGATGTTCCCTTCGATCCTTTATCTCCGTGTTTTTAACTCGGTGTAATAGCACGTCGTCGGGAATGGGATATTTTTGACGAAATGACTCGTATTCCCCCAGCAAGCCACTAAAAGAGTAGGCATAGGGGCACAGCAAGCCCTTGTCGAAGAGGTCCGCGTCACTGGGAGCAAACGTCAAAGCCTCTGCTCCCGGCAAAAATCGGGCCTCGGCTCCAGACGCGAAGTGAGATTCGGCTTCATTACCCATCCTGGGCTCGGCTTCGGATTCGCTTTCAGGCGTGAACTCAATTTCAAGGTTAGTAAGGAAGTCGTTCTCGGCATACTCGTAATGCCGCTCGGCATTAGAGTCGTCGAATTGGGGAGAGGTGGCAGACATCCTGGTAGAGATCGGGAATGGTCTCAGAGTCGGCGTCGGCGTCGGCGTCTCTCAAGAAGTTCGTTGATCACTTGACGGTCGGATTCGGTTTCCGAGCAACCAGAATCTGATGAGACTTCAATGACCTCGTGAGCCAAACCTAGAAGAAAGCAAAAAGGCAAATGAGCAGTTGACATCTGCGTCGGCTAAGGATATAGGAAGAAGGAAAAAGAGGTTCGGGTATTCCTATTGCCTCACGAGTCACTCTAATCGTGTGGGGCTTTTGGTAATCTTAAGTCGTCGGTCTATGTTCGGTCTAAGAAATGGAGGTAGATCACGTTCGGAAAGTCTCCTTGTTAAAGGATGTCGTTCGGTTAATCTCCAGTCCCCTAATGGGGCTCGGAAGAACAAGTTGAGTTTGGGATGATCATCACTATTCATCCCCATATTGTTTATACAAATTTGGGACAAAAACTTCTCAGAAGTCCCATGAAAATGCATGAAAAGCAGAGAATAAGTGAAAACGAATACTTACTTGGAGATTCGCTGTTTGGATCAACGTTGGAATTGGAGATCTTGAAAGAAATCAAAGGCTGGAACGGAAAGGTTTTAGAGAGAGAAGCTCTGTGGTGATGGAGAGAGAAACGTAAAAAAACATTCTCTCTCCTCGCCCATCGATATATATACGCGGCGTTGGCATTTCGAAATTCCCGCCTCATCATTTCACCGCCGAACCAAAGCCCAATGACAGCGCGACACGTGGTTCGTTCTAGGCTCTTCCCCCATAAGTCTCTTCACCTGCCAGGGCGTCCTTTCAACTGACATTCAGGCTCAGAATTTGACATCTGTATCCTTACCATTGGGGCTCCTACCCGACCGTTACAACTTTTGGAGAGAATCTTTGGCAAATTCTTGAGCTCGACAAAGTTTGAATCAATGCCTACCGTGTGAGTGGCATCGGCAGGAATTGAGGGCTATTGTAGCAGGCCGAGCAAGTTCACCCGTACCGTACCTAGAGCGTCGCTTTGGGTCGGTCCCCTCTGAATCTAATCCAAGCAGAGCAAAACGGTGCGAGGCTCGGCCCAGCCGACGATTAGATACTGAAGCTCTTTTTCCCTCCCATTAATTGGATTAACGGTTTTGGCCTATCGATCCTCGGCTTCATGCTCGGTTTTGAACGAGTGTGGACCACATTTCCAGCTCATCCACATGGGAATAACGGCCTCGATCATGATGACGATCGTGACGTCATCCGAGCAGTTAATGGGATAGGCATGAGGGCACGTGAAGGTGCCAGCTCATCGTGCAAACGGTTACAAGACCCTGTGGTGACGCAAGGGTGAGGTCAACCGACGCGTGTCGAGCGTTGGCGCAATCTTGGGAGCCAAGCTAGGAAATCCCTATAAATATACCATTATGCCTCCTTGGAAAAGGTACGCACTACTCGTTCTTGAAACACTAGCACTTGGTTTTCCATATCCCTTGAAAGCAGTACTGATCCTTGCACCGGAGGGCCATCCCGGAGGACCTCCAGTGTGGTCGTAGTCGTGCTTCGTTTTGCAGGGTGAGGAAGAGGACCAAGAGCAAGTTACGAATCAACCGGATCGGAGCCCCCACACTAATGGATTAACTAATTCTGAAAATAGTACGTCCACTAGCTAGGATTTCAACTAAAACCGCAAAAGGCCTGTGTAAACTGACCACACACCTGAATTGATAGCATGCGGTGAGAGACAAACCGTAAAATTAGGCTCCATTCCACTTTCTCAAAAAAATACTTAAAAAAAAGGACCTATTTTCAAACTTAAAAATAATGGACTTACAAAAATAATTTTTTAATATTTTTGCAAGGTTTGATAGATCTCACTGAAATCTATCAAACAAGATCCATATTGCATATTTTTTTATTTCAGTAAATTTACAATTTTAGAGCTTCAAAATTACAAATAAGTACTTATTTTTTAAGGAACCAATCCAGAACGGAGCCGCCATTGGTTGTCAAGGTTAGCTCATCAATAGCCCCCCGTATGTATATAGTCGTATGGTGGTTAAGGCATTGAGACAGTGGACCACTCAATTATTTGGACGATCGAGTTGATTTCAAAACACAAGGACAAGGAAACCCCATAAGTCTTCTCCGGCCTGCTTCAAATTTCAGTCAGGCGTTTTTCTTTGGTTTGGTATATCCTGTGCATGGGAAAGTCTACGCCTATGGTTCCTTCTAATCCCTCCCCACTGCACTTAATCTTACCATCTGTTTACACCCGTTTTTGGCACCCAGTCCTAAACAAGCATTGGGAGGCCATTTAATTATCTTTTAATTAAATTGGGCCAAGAAATAGAAAAGTATTGGGATTAAAATTAATGGGCCAAACCTATGTTGCATGGGCCCAATTAATTTTAGTTGGATTCGGGCTTAAGGTTTAAAAAGTCGTGGGCCTATTTACATAAAAAATCAGTCGGCCCATGACTTATTTAAATTCGAGAAGTATTTTTATGGGTTAAAAATGTTAAAGGGCCATTTAATTTATTTAGATGGCTCATTACCCAGGTGGCCCATGAAAAGTGGAGAGGAAGAAGGGAATTGTTGCCTGTTGAAAAGCCATTTGACCGGGTCAAGTGGCTGGAAGGCTTTGTCACCCATAAAAGGAGAGAAAATAGGCCCATTATCTTAATTGGCCTTTTTCAACTTTTTAACGGCTCATGATCAAAGTAAACACATGGGTAATTGTTGTTAACTTCCAATAACTACCCATGATCCCACTAAACATGTTAGTGGGTAGTTATTGCGGACACGTGGCAAACATCCAAGGCTTATTCGAGACACATGTCGACTGATGGTGAAGGCAGAAATTCGGCTCAGATCTGGACCAGTGCACTATTTACCCATGATCTCTTGTAACTTCCATTAACTACCCATTACCCCATGATCTAATTAGTTGGAAGTTATAAGGGACACATGGCGCCACGAGGAGAGAACAGCAAGCCTTTTACATGCAGAAAATCAAAGACTCTTGGCCTATAAATACTAGAAGACAAGAAGGAAAAAGGGTCCACACACTAATCAAGCTCAACGCTTAAAATCAAAGCCTTCCCAGCGAAGCAACCAAAGTCTTTCCAGCGAAGCAATTATCTCATTTCTCACATTTACTCAATTACTTCTCCAAGTAGTTCGAGTTTCTATCTCTCTTGTATCCCAATTTTATTACTATGACATAATAAAATTATTCATATCTCTCTCATATCTCTGACCTTATTATTACGACATAATAAAGTCATTCTACGTTATTACTTCTTTTCCTACACGGTTAGGAAATTATTACGTCCTCACTCGTAGAGGCAAAACCACGAACCTTCACTGCAATCTAGCCCTTAGGTTTGCAGCACTATCGCTCCTCACAGATTCGAAGTCAGAAAAGGGACACTCAGCCCTTACATTAGACGCGACAAGTCTTGGCACGCCCGCTCAGTCCTTGAGCCATTTTCGAGCCGAACATCTTTTTGGCACGCCCGGTGGAACCCTAATCGTTTAAGGGTTTTATCATGGTCAAGAAGCCGCAACAACAGCAACTGGATCCACCCATCCCGGATCCACCACAAAGTCCTGAGGGAGTGGCAGTCGACGTGCCATTACTCGAGGAAGCTGGTCCTCAGATCAGCGCCCAAGATCTTAACGACGCTACCGACAGCATCAAGAATTATATGTTCATGGCAGGACGTGAGATCTCCAACAACGTCACGGGGTCAATCTCGCGGTCGTTCACTCAGTCCTTGGAACCTCTGACCATAGCAGTCAACAAAATGGTTGCTACGCTTACAGAGAGGCTACCGCTCGCTCCTCAGCAGCAGGGCTTTCCACAGTTTGGTGTCTTTGGCAACGGTCAAGACCAAGCTGGCTTATTGGGGGTACCTCCCCTTCCTCAGATGCTTTATCACGCTACTTCGTCTAACAGCCCTGCACTCGGGGGGCAAAAAGAGAAGGAGGTTGTGATAGGAGGATCTCTAACGCCTTCAACAAGTAATGATCAAAGGTTTGTTTTGGTCGAGGACCAGAACAAGCCTGACAAGGTTGATAAGACAGACAAAAGGCCTTCACCAAGAGGCCAGGGCTCTGGAAAGGATAAAGGAGTGGCTCACACTCCTCACAGCTCTGATGATAAAGAGGCAAGTCCAGTCTAGAACCAACATGCACAAGAGGCACAAGAGCAGTTGCCTCCTGTGCCAAACATGACTATGGGAAGGGATCAAGTCCTAAACTTGCTCCAGGAGCAGTTGGGGCCTGGTTTCAAACCTTTGGGAAGGCCTATGTACAGGAAGCCTCATACCAAAGAAGTGGAGTGTACACCTTTCCCGAAGGGCTATAGAGTCCCGGAGTTCCAGACCTTCAATGGGGAGAGCATGCAGTCAACAGTCGAGCACATTGCCCGGTTTCAGGTTCAATGTGGCGAGGCGGGGACCATCGATGCTCTGAAATTGAGGCTTTTTCCCAACTCTCTTACTGGGACAGCCTTTACGTGGTACATCAACTTGCCGCTCAACTCGGTGCAGACCTGGGCACAACTGGAAGAGATGTTCCATCAGCAGTTCTACCGGGTAGAACCAGAGGTGACGTTGGCAGACCTGTCGTGCTATCGTCAAACATATCTAGAGTCCGTGGAGTTCTATCTCTTACGTTTCAAAACTGCTAGATTCAAATGCAAGATAGTTCTTCCAGAGGCCGAATACGTGCACATGGCACTAAACGGCTTGGGCTTTGAAATGAAGAAGAAGTTCTACGGAACAGAGTTTAGAGACTTGTTCGAACTATCCTCCAAGGCTTCTCATTATGAGAAGTTCTTGGCAGAAGAACAGGATAAGAAGACAGCTTCCAAAGGGACATACTACCGTGACCCTAACTACGAGGTGGCTACGGTCGAAACAGAGGCAGAACCAGACGTAGTGGTGGCTGAGATCATCAACAAGAAGCCATACGTCTGCAAGGCCTTTGTCAAGATCGAGCCAATGAAGCAACCTGCTCAGAACGCACTCAATAGGCCAACCAGGGCCTATACTTTTGATGTTGGCAGGGCTGAAGCTATCTTTGATCAACTTTTGGTCGACAAGCTACTCAAATTGCCCTTTGGTCACAAGATTCCAACTCCGGAAGAGCTGAAGGGCAAGGAATATTGTAAGTATCACAATTCTTGGAGTCATACTATGAATAACTGCATAGTATTTAGAAATGATATCCAGGATAAAATTGAACGGGGAGAGTTCAAATTCCCCGAGAAAGAAAAGCAGCCCATGGGGGTGGATGGCAATCCTTTTCCTTCGGGGCTGAGTACAAATATGGTCTTTGTCAACATGAGAGACATGCCTAGGGCAGTGCCTAGGCAGAAGATAAGTTTGGGAGCTCGTTCCAGGGCAGCTTACAAGTCCAACCTAGGCAGGTACTGGGATCCCTATTATGATGATAGCGAGGTCAAGACTGAGCGGGTTAGGAGGTTTGAAAAACAGAACTCTTGGTGGTCCAGACCTTCAGGGGTGAAGAAACCAGAGAAACCAACTTGCTCCATGGTGTGTTCAGAGTGCGGACATCATGCCAATCCTAGTAAGCCGGCCATAAAAAGCATTATCGTGGGAAGGGCTGAGCCAAGTCCTAATGAGCCTCACAGGACTAAAGGAAGAAAAGTTGTACGCGAATCTGTGTTCAACCGAATTCAACCAGGGTTGGTCGAAATTGAAGATGAGCTCATCAACTTACGGATATCTGCTCCTTCTAAGGACAGACCAAGGGCTGTGAAACCCCCAGCCACTCCTGTAGGGAGGTATTCCCGAACAAGTAAGATTAGTCGCCGAACACGTGATGTGTTAGGGACACGTGGCAGACATGATAAGTTTGTTGCCGGGCAGTGCGATAAGCGGCTACGTGGACCAATGACATGAGAAGTTATTGGTCCAGACAGTCTGTTCGGCCGCTAAGGTCAAAAGACATGTGAAGTCATTTGACCAGATACAACAATGTGGACCAGTGATATGTGAAGTCATTGGTCCAGGAGGACTGTTCGGCAAAGAGGAAGCCGAACAGTGGAAAACGTTGCCGTAAGTCGTAACATGGCAAGAATGTACCAGAATGGTAGTATTCCATAAAAGGATACGATCCCGAGTATATAGGATCGAGGCATGAGACCCAACGTGAGTGGGGTGTTCGGATAATTATGGGAAAGAGTCCCAAAAGGACTAAGAATCCCATAATGGTTAAGCTATTATACAGATAAGGGAACGAGAATCCATGAGATACTAGGTTTCCTATACGAGGTAGGAATCCTAGGGCAACAGGGATGCTTGGGCAGCAAGCATCCGTGAACCTATAAATACGAGGTAAGCCTGGAGGAAAAAGGTACGCAATATTTGGCCATCTCTTATTGCTTTCCTACTGATAATTAGGGTTTAGATCGGTACGTGATACTAACTTAAGCATCGGAGGGCCTTTGCCACGAGAGGCAAAGGTGCGTTCACCCCTTGTCTGTTTTGCAGATTAGGGTTCCGACGAAGAACTAGGGTTTCGGTGTAGAGGCACGTGCAGCCGCTACAAATTGGTGTTGTTCAGAACACTAATTGTTTTCATCCCCCTACAATTGGCGCCGTCTGTGGGAAACGAACAAGTTCGTGAAAACATGACCATGATGGAAGAAGATCCAACCACGCCGTTCGATCCAAAGAACCAGTTAACTGGTGGAGGGGATAAATCTCCACCAGGAGCTCCGAGAAAGCCCGCTGGAAGAGAGGACAAGGCAGCTACTGGCTCCACGAGAAGGAGCAAATCCCACCGAAGAGAGGCTTCGGTGGACCGTTCAAAAAGTGTCCATAACAGTGAAGATATCCTCGACATAAAGAGGAAAGAAATTGAGGAGTACGCTCGTTTGATTAAGAGACGAGAGTACGAGATACGAGAGCTACAGCGGGTACGAGATCACCCGGAAGACTCCGGACTTTCGCGAAGGAGTTCAAGAGAAGACAAGAGGGCTTTACTAGTCCATAAACAGCCCCGTTCACGAGAAAGAAGAAGCAGGAGTAACAGTCCCACCACGAGACGGTGTGAAGCTTCCCCACGGAGAAAGAGAAGCAGAAGTAGAGACCGTACGCCAGAGAGGCGTAGGGCTTCTTCTCGAAGAAGAAGGAGCAGAGAACGAAGTTCCTCATCTGAGGAAAAGACGAGGAAGCATCACCGTGACAGGTACGAGAGACCTGATGCTGACTGGGCCAAAGCCAAGGCTCGTAAGACAATTGAAAAGGAGGAAGGGACGGTGTCCGCACGAGAAGCGGCGCGTAAGGCCCTGAGTAACATCGCAGCCTCCCCGTTTGCAAGGAGGCTGCAGGAGGCCAGGTTGCCGAGCAGAGTGAAGCACGGAGCGTTCGTGCTTTACGAGACAAACACGGACCCTGTGTCTCACATACAGCATTACCAACAGGCCATGTTCATGCACGATGGTGATGATGCAATTCTGTGCAAAATGTTCCCGTCAAGTCTAGGCAAGGTGGCCCTGAGCTGGTTTCATAAACTAGCACCACGATCCATAAAAGGATGGGGGCAGTTGGCAGAGGAATTCACTGCTCGGTTCTTAACAAGCAGAAAGGCCCCAAAGACTTTTGAGAGTCTATCCACTATGAAACAGGCGGAAAACGAGCCGATCAGAGATTATGCAAAGAAGTACTGGGAAACTTTCAACGAGATTGAAAGTTGCAGTGAGGAATATGCCATAGCAACCTTCAAAACTGGCTTGCCTGTTCGGGGGGAATTGCGTCGCTCATTGAATAAACATCCGGTGGCTACGTTGGCCAAACTGATGGAGCGAATAGAGCAGCACGCTAGAATGGAGGATGACATACTCCGCGAGGACGGCAGGATGGCTGCCGAAGAGCCCAAGACACCAGCAAAGAAGGCGGACAAGCCTGAGCCCAAGCCATACAAGGAGCGTAAGGAGTATGGGCAGGCTAAGAAGGATTCGTATAAAGAAAAGCAAGCCCCGGACCCTAAGTCTTTCTTTTCTATCAACACTGTTTGGAAGGAGCCAATTTACAGGATTCTTTATCGAATAAAGAATCAGCCGTACTTCAAGTGGCCACCGAGCCTTGGTGGAGATAAAGACGCTAGACGTGCTACGAATCAGCACTGTAGCTACCACAAGGCTTGGGGCCACATGACTGAAGACTGCGAGATGTACAAGAAACACCTCGATGATTTGGTCTCTCGAGGCTATCTCAAGGAATTTATCCAGGAGGATCCCAAGGAAAAGGAGAAGGCCATGGAATTGGATTACGAGCAGAATCCTAAGGGAGTAATCCATATGATACATGGGTTGGCGGCACCTTATACGAGAAATGAGGTTAGACTGTTGCAAAGGCAATTTAAGCACGATCAGCACGTGATGCGATTGGGCAATAAAAGAGGGCGAGAGAGTGATGTATGCAGTGAGAGCATAGCCTTCACGGATGATGATTTGGGAGAGGTCCAGATACCTCATAATGATGCTTTGGTCATAACCCTACGAGTTGGGGAGTATGACATTGAAAGGATCCTAGTGGATTCAGGAAGTTGTACAGAGGTGATGTACTACGATGCGTTCAAGAAGCTTGGACTGGCCCAGACAGATTTGGAACAGTCCACGACACCGTTGGTCGGGTTTGGTGCAGGGGCAGTGTGGCCCCTTGGAAAGGTAACCCTGCCTGTTCGGGCAGGTTCAGTTGTTTTAAGGACGGATTTCCTGGTGGTAGACGTCCCCTCTTCTTATAACGCGATTATAGGAAGAACTTGGTTACACAAGATGAGGGCAGTCTCCTCGACTTACCACCAGATGGTGAAATTCCCAGGATCCAATGGGATCGAATCAATCAGAGGTAACCAAAAAGCGGCCCAACAGTGTTTGATCTCCATCATTAAGAAGGCCCCAAAGGCCCATCATGTTCATACACTGGAAGTGCCAGATCAACCGACTATCGAGGATGTCGGAAGAAGCCCGGCTGATAAGGTGATCGAAGGTTTGGAGAAGATTCAGATCAACGAGGCTGATCCTGAAAGATATTTTTTGATCGGGGAATCACTACCTGCAGAGGAAAAGACCGAATCAATACAGTTTCTGAAGGAATATGTTGATGTGTTTGCATGGGTACCAGAAGAGATGCCTGGTGTAGATGCTGACATAATTTGTCACCATCTGAATGTTGACCCTCAACATAAACCAGTTATTCAGAAGAAGCGTAGGGCTGCCGTACAGCACGTGGATGCTGTTGTCGAAGAGGTTAATCGGTTGCTTGAGGCAAAAGCAATACGCGAGGTTCACTACCCTGAGTGGCTATCCAACACCGTAGTCGTGAAGAAGAAGAACGGAAAATGGCGTGTCTGTGTGGACTTCACAGATTTGAACAAAGCTTGCCCCAAAGATAGTTTTCCCCTCCCGAGGATAGACCAGTTGGTTGATGCAACAGCTGGCTACGAACGAATGAGTTTTCTTGATGCGTATCGAGGATACCATCAAATTGCTATGTACGGGCCCGATCAGGAGAAGACGTCTTTTATCACCCCACGGGGTTTGTACTGCTATAGTGTCATGCCGTTTGGGCTGAGAAATGCAGGGGCGACGTACCAAAGGCTTGCAACTCTGATGTTTAGGGAGCTGCTCGGGAAAACTATGGAGGTGTACATAGACGATATGGTGGTGAAAAGCCGAGACAAGCGAGGGCATATTTCAGACTTGAGAGAAGTCTTTGAAATTTTGAGGAAATACAAATTGAAACTTAACGCCTCGAAATGTGCGTTTGGGGTTGGTTCTGGGAAATTCCTAGGGCACTTGGTGACGATGAGGGGAATTGAGGCTAACCCAGATCAAATTGCGGCCTTACAGAGGTTGCAAAGTCCCAAGACCACGAAGGAGGTCCAAAGACTAACTGGCATGGCTGCAGCACTCAACAGATTTATCAGCAGGTCAAGTGACAAGTGTAGGCCCTTCTTTCAGTTGTTAAAGAAAAGGGAAGGATTCGAATGGGGAGCAGACTGTGAGCAAGCTTTCCAGGACCTGAAGAAGTATCTGGCTGAGCCACCACTTCTGTCAACCCCACAGCCAGGTGAGTCCTTGATTTTATACCTAGCTGTTTCAGAGCATGCTGTTAGTGCAGTCCTGTTAAGGGATTTGGGAGTTGAGCAAATCCCAATTTACTATGTTAGCAAGACATTACTAGACGCAGAAACGAGATATCTGCCCCTGGAAAAACTTGTCCTGGCACTTAGGACAGCAACGAGAAAGCTGCCACACTACTTCCAAAGCCATAGGGTTATAGTGTACACTGAGTTTCCATTGAAGTCACTACTACGAAGGGCAGATTTTTCTGGAAGAATCTCGACGTGGTCCGTCGAGCTGAGTCAGTATGATATTGATTTTCAACCGCGAACAGCAATTAAAGGCCAAGTGTTGGCTGATTTTGTGGCAGAGTTTTCTCCTACGGTAGCTCCCCTGCCTCCTACGAAAAAAGGACAGGAGAATGGAACACTGTCCACGATGGACAAGGTCTCAGCCGAACAGGACGCCACGGAATGGAAATTATTCGTTGACGGATCAGCTTGTAATACTGGTTCAGGAATTGGTGTTGTTCTTTTTCCTCCTGGAGGAATTATGATAGAACTGTCTGTTCGGCTGGGATTCAGCGCGTCGAATAACGTAGCGGAGTACGAGGCACTCCTAGCTGGGTTGAGAAGTGCGAAGACTCTGAAGGCAAAAAGAGTTAGGGTGCATTGTGACTCGCAGCTTGTGGTAAACCAGCTGTCCGGCGAGTATCAGGCCCGGAATGAAAAGATGGCGGCATACGTGGAAGCTGCCAAAGATTTGCTTGACACCTTCGAGAGGGTCCACATTGAACAGATAAGCTCCGGACAAAATGCACATGCAGATTCTTTGGCATGGCTGGCTGCAGCAGTCCCAACTGAACTCAAGCGAAGAGTTGCAGTTGAGTATCTGAATGAGCCGAGCATTGGTAGAAGTGTGGAGTTAGTTTTGGAGGTGACCCAAGGTCCAAGTTGGATGGACCCAATCGTGGAGTTTTTACGAGATGAAATACTCCCCGCTGACAAGAAGGAAGCACATAAGGTCAAAATCAAGTCTGCACGTTTTTGGCTTTCCCCAGAAGGGAAGCTTTACAGAAAGTCCTTCACAGGCCCATATTTGTTGTGCGTGCACCCCGAGATGGTTCAAGAATTTCTTCATGAAATACATGAGGGAACATGTGGGAGTCATGCTGGGGGAAGATCCATTGCCCACCGAGCAATTACCCAAGGTTATTGGTGGCCTCATATGCAGGAAGATGCAAAGATGTACGTTAAAATTTGTGAGAAATGTCAGAAATTCTCACCAATGATTCGAACACCTGCGGAGGATTTGATGCCGTTGACAAGCCCTTGGCCGTTTGCTCAATGGGGAATGGACATCGTGGGTCCATTGCACAAAGCAACTGGGAACCGAAAATTCCTTTTAGTTGCAACGGATTATTTCACTAAATGGATTGAGGCTGAACCACTGGCCAAGATCACCGAACCCATGGTTGAGAGGTTCGTGTGGAAGAGTATTATTACTCGATTTGGGGTCCCCTATTCTTTGATCACAGATAACGGGTCCCAATTTCAAAAGAAATTCAAGGCGTTCTGTGCCCAATATGGAATTCGAAATTATTATTCCACTCCAGCCTACCCTCAGAGTAATGGGCAGGCAGAAGCGTCTAACAAAACCATTCTTGATGGGATCAAGAAGAGGTTGGATAAGGCAAAGGGGAAATGGCCTGATGAATTGACCCTTGTTTTATGGGCTCATAGGACAACACCGAGGAGGTCTACGGGAGAGACCCCCTATTCGTTGGCATACGGTACAGAGGCAGTTATACCTCTAGAAGTAGGACTTCCAACGAACAGGACTGTGTTGGTTGAAAGTGGGGGCAATGACAGAGCCCTCGAAATTGAGCTTGACCTCGCCGAGGAGAGGAGAGAAAGGGCCCTAATCCATTTGGCCTCGTATCAGGAACAGCTGACGAAGAGCTACAATAAGCATGTTCACCCACGAGAATTTGGTGTTGGGGACCTTGTACTACGAAAGGTGCTCGGCAACACCAAGATAGCCAATGAAGGCAAGCTAGGAGCCAATTGGGAAGGCCCGTATCGGGTAACTGAGATTGTGGGCATTGGGGCCTACAGGTTGGTTGATCTGGACGGCGTCCCAATTCCGAGGCCATGGAATGCTCATAATCTGAGAAAATTCTTTGTTTAAAAGAATTTAATTTTGTTGCACTACGTGATTGTGTGGGAATTACGAAAGAAATTCTCTTGTGTTTCTTACTATGTTCTAGTTGTAAGGGGTACGAATAACGCCCCCTTAAGTTCAGTCTATGAATAAAGACATTCTTTTCCTCACAGTCTATATTCAGCCTTTTGAGATATTTGTTTTTAAATATGAAACATGAATATTGATTTTCTTTTCCCTATTCATATTGGGGAGCATGGGATTGGCATGAACGCCATATACGAATATATTTATGCTTGATAGCTCGAGAATCGCGTACGAATAAATGCTTAAGTATGAGAAACTTACCCCAAGTATGAAAAAACTTGGGATGCATGCAGCTGTTCGGGTACAATCATTCGGATAAATGATTGTGCTGAATAGTATGAGATACTATAAGTCTGAGAAACTTACAGTTAACTGTTGTAATTAAATTCGATTTCTTTTTGATCAAATCTGGTATGAGATACCTCAAGTACGAAATACTTGATTTTGTGAGGCATAACGAGACATGCCAAATCTAAGTATGAGAAACTTACTGTTGGGTATGAGACACCTTAAGTACGAATATACTTAGAAATACTCAGACTTGCATATGAGAACATGCAAGAAATCAAGAACGAAAGGCTTGGTTCTGTTATGACAAACTACGAACCTACGAAACAGGCATAACGAAATGTTTGCATAAAAGCTAACAAGATTACGATAATCAAATCACAAGGAGGTACAAGATACCCAGACAGTGCCCACGAAGGGCCGAACAAACGCTAAAGCAAAGTTATGCCACGATGGGCCGAATACTTGTACGAAACAAAACAAGAAAAGAAGAGATATCAAAGTCACGTGCCTCACAGGGCTGGAATAAACTACGGTCTCGCAGGACCTGCGTTGTTGCTCAGGGGAAGTAATCTCACCTTAATCCAGGTTTTGGATCTCGGGAAGCACATCTGCTGTGACCTCCACAGTTGCATTGCCTCCTTCCTCAACTACAACTTCATTAGCAGCTTCCTGGGCTGGCAGCTGTTCGGTCCCTGCAACCTGTAGCTCGACTCGAGTTTCTTCATCAGCTCCAGCAAACTCATCGATTTGCTGATCCACGTCATCTTCAGGGGCATCGCCTTGCTCCTCAGCTGCTGCTGCACGGCCACTGGGGAGATCATTCTCAACCCATAGTGGTGAGTCGTCCGGAACGCCAGCCTTGGTCAAACAGGCCTCCCAGCTTGCTGCCCAAATATGGTCTTGGATGCCCGGCATCTGCTCGACGTAGCTCGAAGTAGTGGCATCGAAGCCCTTTTCGTATCCAGCATCGAAGGCTGCTTTTTTGGTATTGTCGATCTCAGCCAGGGCCTGCTTGAGGTTATCCTCAGCAGTCTCTAGGCTGCCTTTGGCCTCTGCGTAGTCAGCTTTGGCATTGTCTCTCTCTCGCTCGAGCCTAGCGACTGTTCGGAGCAACCTGGTGTTGTCCGTCAATAGTTTGACCCTCTCGGTTTCAGCATCTTGGAGCTTCTGACCCAGCGTGATCATTTTTTGAATAAACTGTACAGTTATGACAAATAAGTTAGTAGAATACTTAACTATCATGAGTAAGGACCTTTGCTACGAGAGAGTATTTGGTTACCTTGATTCCACTAACAAGACCAGTGGAAACGAGCCTATCTGCAGAGGACGAGGATTCTTTCTGCATATCCACGGGGAGTGCTAGCCCCTGGGCTAGGGCTAGAGCAGTGTCGGAGGAGCTGGCGCTGTCTCCAACATTCACGGGTCGATCTCCCCTCATGAGTTGTGGGGCCCAGACCTCGGGAGTAACTTGGGTGCTCGTCGACGGAGTCTCCAACGGCACCGAAGTAGTCAGAACATCGGTGTTCCCAGCTTCATCACTCCGGGGACGTTTGTCTCGATGAGCGTCGTCACCCTCGTTCAATGTGTCAGAGTCTCGGGGAGATGAGGAGGATCGAACCGAACCACCTCTGTTACGACGTGGTGGTGGTGGAGCGTGCCCGGTGGACGCTGCCCGGCCAGAGCCGCGTCCACGACCACGGGCAGAAACGGACAAAAGAGAGCCGAGATTCAAAGGCTGACGGGCCATTATACTTGGTGAAGGAGGCGAAGCTGAATACCCGGGTGATGAAGATTGACTGGTATCTCGATCAGGTAATAGCTGTTCGGCCCGGTGTCGAATGGACCTCCTTAATCTCAAGCGAGGCAGTGGAATACCTTCTGAGATAGGGACTTCACCGGACTGCCCGGCAACCGTCACTCCGGTGTCACGCCTTGAGCTTGAAGGCTGTACAGCGGTTGATGTGGAAGCAGCACTGGTACTAGGGTTGGCAAGCCTTCTGTCAATGACCCCCCTATACGCAGGCGTATACCCTAGCAGCACGTCGGCGTTGCGGCCCTTACCAGCTGTTCGGGTGCCAGGCTCCCCTGTGTATCTAAGAACTCTGTTGATATCTTCTGTTCGGATGTGGCTTGGGACGCGTCTGGGCCTTTTGTTGGCGTTGTCAGCTGCAACATTAAAATCCAGAGGAGAGATTAGAAGTTTGCACAGGCTATAAGAACTCAGTAAACGAAAAGGTACGAGATAAAATCGAGAGCATACGTGGGTAACCCCATATGTGGGGACAGTGCAAACCCACCACTTGGCCGTCTTCCCCTATTGGCTCGAACGCTCCAGTCACGTAGAGGAAGTCGATCTCGTGGTCACGAGCAGAATCTGGCAGGTTTAGCACGAGACGCTTTTCTGCCCTCCTAACTTTGAAATAAAAAGTGTTGTACTCGGGATTTAATACTATGCTGTACCACCACTGGATTTCCCAGATTCCTAATTGGGTCCCCAGGATCCTATTTAGAGCTAATACCCCCATCACAAGCCTGAAAACATTTGTCGAGACTTGCATGGGAGTGAGGCGGTACCAATTCAAAACTTGACGGAGTAATGGGTGGAGGGGAAAACGGACTCCACCCTCAACGATTGCCACTATCGGGATGCACATCCTGTCCCATGAACCGCCATCTCTGTCCGCCCCCAGAGGGGCGAGCTCGAGCCCTACGTTATCAGGGATGGCATATTTTGTCCTAAAGGCCGCCATGGCTGTAGGATTCTCGCAAAGTTTTCTAAATTTACCCGGTTTGGGAGCGTCATTATTTTCATTAGCCATGGGTGCTTCGAAAAGCTTTGCAAAATCTAAACAAAACCCTAGCGGAAGGAAGATTTTTGGGACGGGAGGCCACAGAAATGAAACAGGAGAGTAAGAATGAGAATCTTACAGAGATGTTTGCAGTGGTGGCCTGAGAAGCAATTGGGTTCACAGATGGCGGCGATGGCGTTTTGAGTCGCTCAGGCTGGGGAAGACGAGAGGAGGATTTGAAAAAGTAAACCCAAATGAACCCCTTTTCAGAGGTTTAAGGGCTGGAGACGGAGACGAAACGTCCCTCTCCACGCCGTTACAAGTTAAAGTAACGGAAAGCGGGGTTTACGCTAAACGACGTTTGAAAAACGTCAGTTCAAAATTAAATATAGGGCGTACGAGATACGCCACGTGGAGTTATTTCCCCAAGATGGTATAATGACGAAGCCGCCAAGAATATCAAAGGGTATCAGATGTGATGACTGCTCGGGGCTGGACGAATATGGTCCAGAACGGTTGTTTCTAAAAAGCCCCACCCATTGCCCCCGAACAGTGGCAAATGGATGGGGCTGGGGAGCAATTGTAGGGAGGTATTCCCGAACAAGTAAGATTAGTCGCCGAACACGTGATGTGTTAGGGACACGTGGCAGACATGATAAGTTTGTTGCCGGGCAGTGCGATAAGCGGCTACGTGGACCAATGACATGAGAAGTTATTGGTCCAGACAGTCTGTTCGGCCGCTAAGGTCAAAAGACATGTGAAGTCATTTGACCAGATACAACAATGTGGACCAGTGATATGTGAAGTCATTGGTCCAGGAGGACTGTTCGGCAAAGAGGAAGCCGAACAGTGGAAAACGTTGCCGTAAGTCGTAACATGGCAAGAATGTACCAGAATGGTAGTATTCCATAAAAGGATACGATCCCGAGTATATAGGATCGAGGCATGAGACCCAACGTGAGTGGGGTGTTCGGATAATTATGGGAAAGAGTCCCAAAAGGACTAAGAATCCCATAATGGTTAAGCTATTATACAGATAAGGGAACGAGAATCCATGAGATACTAGGTTTCCTATACGAGGTAGGAATCCTAGGGCAACAGGGATGCTTGGGCAGCAAGCATCCGTGAACCTATAAATACGAGGTAAGCCTGGAGGAAAAAGGTACGCAATATTTGGCCATCTCTTATTGCTTTCCTACTGATAATTAGGGTTTAGATCGGTACGTGATACTAACTTAAGCATCGGAGGGCCTTTGCCACGAGAGGCAAAGGTGCGTTCACCCCTTGTCTGTTTTGCAGATTAGGGTTCCGACGAAGAACTAGGGTTTCGGTGTAGAGGCACGTGCAGCCGCTACAAATTGGTGTTGTTCAGAACACTAATTGTTTTCATCCCCCTACAA
>BPLS01027903.1:45474-56856 GCA_019656275.1 Rhododendron kiyosumense
CTCCTCCAAATGAGTGGCACAGGGTTGAACATCCCAAATTTCCTTCTGAACTTCCACCATTGTCCAGATCTCAGAAGAGGCGCCGCCAACGTTTTAGGCAGGCAGCTAGAAGGGCTGGAGAGGAGACCGATCTAATGGATGACCCAATGATTAAAGATGATCCTGGGGGGAAAACGAGAATGGAAGTCCCAGTAAAAGAGCCTATGGTTGAAGAACCTAAGGCTAGAAGAGTGTACAAACCCTTGGAAAGGACTATGGAAGAGGCAATCATTAAGCCTCCTCCTAGGACTTTACCGAAGAAGTAGCTCCCTGCTAGGAAAACATACAAAGAGGCAGTTGCTCAACCGCCTGCAAAACAAGTTGCTCTATCCAAGAAACATCTTCTCTTGGAAAGAACTCTTGAAGAAGCAAGGATTCAACCCTCACCGAGGCAAGTCACTTTGCTCCAGAAGGCAGTCCCTCAACCAAAGGAGCCAGACTTGGGGGGCAAGTCAAAGTTGAATCCACAGGCTAAGGTGTTTGTGCCTGGACAGGGCTCTAATATGCAATACAACATGGTTGTGATCTTACCAGCAGATTTGGAGGTCAAAGACAACACTCCAACAGCCATGGAGGGAGATGTTGTAGAGATGGGGCAGACGACGGAGATTCTTAACGAGTCCTTCTCGGTAGGACTGAATAGGCCTTCGGTGATTGTACTGAAGGACGAGACCGAAGGGAAGAATGAAGATCGTGCACCCAGCGTGATCTTTGAGAGGCCAAGTCCTACGATGAATAAGCACATCAAGCCCTTATATATTGTTGGTTGCCTTAACGGGATGCCAGTTAATCGTATCTTGGTAGACAACGGGTCAGCAGCCAATCTCATGCCCAAGTTCATGATGCAGAAACTTGGGAAGACAGATCAAGACCTAGTCTCATGCAATGCCGCCTTAACTGACTTCACTGGGAAGGAAACGGCATGCCAAGGTATTTTGATCATGAACTTAACGATCGGATCCAAGACCTTAACAACACCTTTCTTTGTTGTTAATTCTCACTCTTCCTTTATGTTCTACTGGGGAGAGATTGGATTCATTCATGTTTAGCGGTCCCCTCAGCCCTTCACCAATGTATTATCTTCTGGAATCAAGATGATGTGGAGGTGATATGGGCTGACCGCAGACCTTTTCAGGCCTCTACCAACCATGCTGAGGCCCATTTATATGATGAGGGGGTTGGTCCAATGAAGGTGGCAGGCCTTGATAAGTATGGCCGCCACAAGATAGCCCCTATTCATAACAACAAATCAACGGAAGAAGTGAAAGCACTTTTTCAAGAATTAATCGGTCCAATGATCACGGAGTCGAGTAGGCCAATTACAACTTCCTTTAAACACCCGTCTTAATGTCAGTAAGCCCTTCAGAAGGAGAGAAATATGTGGCCCTTCGAACCACATTGTCAAAATTTGAAGCTTATTTACAAGAAAGGAGGTTGATGGGAAGTCAAGAGTCAGAAGGAGATCATTCGGCTTGTGCGGCCAAAGTAATCAACGAGGACGAAAACCTGGTTGAAGATCTTGACGAGATCCGTTTGGAAGACCTTGAAGCAGCCCCAACCAAGTTGGATGATCTAAAGGCTGATGTTCAAGATCCCTTGGAAGAAGTTAACTTGGGAGACACAGAGAATCCCAAACTTGTGTATATTAGCCAACTTCTGCTAGAGGACATGAAAAAGAAGTTCATCCAGCTCTTAAGGGAGTTCAAGTCCTATTTTGCCTGGACCTACGAAGAGCTTCCAGGTCTATCCAGAGACCTAGTGGAGCACAAGCTGCCTATTCTACCAGGGTTCAAACCTTTCAAACAACCACCAAGAAGGATGTCCAATGATGTCTATTTACAAGTCAAGGAGGAGATTGAACGTCTCTTCAACGCTGGATTCATACGTACAACCAGGTATGTTACTTGGCTCTCTAATATTGTGCCAGTCCTTAAGAAGAATGGCAAGGTTAGAGTATGTGTAGACTTCAGAAACTTGAATTTGGCGTCACTAAAGGACGAGTATCCAATGCCAATTGTGGATCAGTTGGTAGATGGAGCTTCGGGTCACAAGGTTCTGTCCTTCATGGATGGACATTCTGGCTACAATCAGATCTTCATTGACGAGGCCGATACGGCTAAGACTACTGTAGACACCCCAATTTGAACGCTTCAATATCTTTTAAAAGTCCCCGATGATGATAAAAGAATTTTAAATTAAACAAATACCATTCCGGAATGAATTTTGAAAAAGTCAACATAAAGTCAACTCTACCGTACGGCAGAAGTGTCCACCGTACGGGACATATACGTCATCCAACCGCCTTACAGTTAGGGCGGTTGTGATGTCCACCGCACGGCACAAATACTTCCACCGTACGGTAGATATGTCCACCGTACGGTACATCGGTACTTGCAATAAACTTTTCCAGGATTTCGGCGAGGCATCTCAGGCCATCATCACACTGGTCAGTAGCCTTCCCTGGCCGGCGTAGGTGTACAGACGACCGGAAAACGCTTGGAGACCAAGCTAAATGCTCTGAAATTTCCCTATAAATACTCTAGGGTTTTAATTGGGAAATACACGAAAAAAATCCTTCTGAAAATTATACTTGAAAAGCCTCATTTTGCCTTGAAAATGTTCTGAAAGTGTTACAGTTTGTGTTCTTGCACTAAAAACAATTTTACTCATACCAGAAGATTCCCCCAAACACTGCCATTTTCCAAAACAAAAGATTCATTCCAAGAAAGGTATAATTTCTCTGTTCTTAAACTCTGAGGGGAACAAAGAAGGTGCAGGTTGGTTCCCCATACCATCCCTGAACCCAAATTGTCCAAAACGTGAAAATAACATCTGAAATCCCACCTAACTCCACCGTACGGTACAAGCTTCCACCGTACGGTAGATGTTTCCCAGGGAACATTTGCTTTGTTCATTATTTTCTTCTTCACCTCATAGCTTGATATAAGATACCATGCTTCCCTTAGTATGATATGCTTGTTCTGCTTTTGAAACAGCATGCGACATGTTTTTAATCATATCAATTGTGTTTTTGATACAAGAAAATTTCTACACAATGAACACCTAAGCTTGCATGTAAGAAGTTAAGTCCCTGAATATCTTATAGCTCACTGTAATTTCTAACCACGAAGATTATGTACCGTACGGCTTATACCTCTACCGTACGGTAGTATGTTTGTGGAATAAATCCATTTATTTGTTGATTAATTAATTGAAGCATGGTTATCAAACTTCATTTTTGTTAAATATAGTCTTTCACATGTTATAACTGCTTTCTGGAAAAATTGCTACAAGATATGTACCGTACGGTACATATGTCTACCGCACGGCATATTATTTCCACCATACGGTTGAGTTCTCATTAGACAGTATGCCATATTTTTGCAACTATCAGCATACATTTACCTGCCTGCTTATATTTGCTGCATACCAGTGTTAATGTTTGAACTGCTTACATGATACAAACTGCTTTTTGTGACGTTAAAAGTTTAAGCAATGAAATGATTTTCAAAATCCCACCAATCTTAGTAAGGACCGATTTATCGGGCGAGGGGGGTGCTTTTCTAAATAAAACCTTCCCCCCTCATAACCTGGCTTCCGAATCCAATCTCTGGTTTCTTTTTCAATTCAAATATCATTTTCAAGTTCCAGGTTTTCTCGGGTAACAAACCATTTTACAAAAACCCGGGTGGCGACTCTTCAATTTTTCAAAACGAGCGCACGACAGGGGATGGCCTCCGAAAAGGCCCATCTCAGGCTCTGGCGAGCCCACAACTACTTTTAGGTGTCCTGGAGCCCTAGGAACCTTTGAGTGGGTCGTAATGCCCTTCGGCCTGAAAAATGCAGGTGCTTCGTTCCAGTGAGCAATGAACGCCATATTTCATGATTTCATTGGCCGTTTCATGGAAATCTACATTGACGACATCGTTGTCAAGTCTCAGTCCTATGACGAACATTTGGAACACTTAAGGAGGTCGTTTTTGAGAATGCAACAGTTTGATTTGAAAGTCAACCCCTTGAAGTGTGCCTTCGGAGTCTCCGCAGGCAAGTTCCTTGGATTCTTGGTCCATAACAGAGGGATTGAGGTCGACAAGAACAAGGCTAAAGCAATCATGGAAGCAAAGCCTCCTACCACCAAGAAGGAGTTACAGAAGCTGTTGGGTTCATTCAACTTCTTGAGAAGGTTCATCTCAAACCTAGCTGGGAAGGTTCAGGTCTTCTCTCCACTTTTGAAGTTGAAGGATCATGACATTTTTATTTGGGAGGCAAGCCATCAGAAGGCTTTTGATGAGATCAAAGGCTATTTAGCAACGGCTCCAGTCCTTATGCCTCCTATCAAGAACAAGCCGTTGAAGCTCTACATTTCAGCAGCTGAAGGCTATGTTGGAGGCCTTCTAGCTCAAGACAACGCTCAAGGAAAGGAACAGGCAGTTTATTATTTAAGTAGGTTGTTGACCCCTTGTGAAAGGAGATACACTCCTATTGAAAAGATCTGTCTTGCCTTGTACTTTTCAGCAATAAAATTGAGGCACTACATGCTTCCTGTTTTGGTTTACATTATGAGTAAAATAGACCTAGTTAGATACCTGTTTTCTCGGCCAATCATGAGAGGCCAAATCGGCAAATGGTCTTTAGCTCTAATGGAATTCAGTTTTCAATACGTCCCTCAAAAAGCTGTGAAGGGCCAGGCCTTAGCAGACTTCCTTGCTGATCATCCATGCGTGGATATCGGCGAAGAGTCTGAGGTAGGACTGAATGCTCTTGAAATCTCACTCACTCCTTGGATATTGCTCTTTGACGGATCAAGGACTCAGGAGGTCTCAGGCTGCGGAGTAATCATTATCTCTCCCCAAGGCCTGAGGACTGAATTGTCATTTCAGTTTGATTTCCCATGTACAAATAACCAAGCTGAGTATGAAGCAGTTGTTATAGGCCTTAAAATCCTCAGGGATCTAGAGGCCAGAGAAGTAAAGGTTAGTGGGGATTCAAACCTCATAATCAATCACTTGGTGGGAACGTTCAAATGCTATAGTGAGGAGTTAGCTCCTTATTATATGGCAGCAGTGCAATTAATTCAAGATTTTGATAATGTAACTGTCAAACACGTTTCAAAGAGTATGAACACTGAAGCCAATAGCTTGGCTCAGGTCTCAACAGGTCTGAAGCTAGCTCCAGAGACAATCCACAAGATTATCACAGTCCGAAAGGGGTTATTGCCTTCTGTCAGGAGAAGGGGTCTAGGACTGGAGGTATTTACTTTTGACTTCACCGGTGAAGAATCATATGACGAACATGAGAACGATTGGCATACACCTATTATCTCTTTCCTTAAGAGGCCTCATCACAGGGCCTCTAGGAAAGTAAGAAGGAGAGCTCTGAGCTACATCCTTGTGGGTGATGAGTTATACAAAAAGAGCCCTGAAGATGACTTACTTTTGAGGTGCTTAGGGCATCCCGAAGCCATGAGGGTCATGGGCGAAGTCCACGAAGGAATTTGTGGAGCCCATCAGTCAGGGATAAAGATGAGGTGGCTAATCAGAAGGTATGGATATTATTGGCCAACCATTTAGAGGATTGTATTCGTTTTTCCAAAGGATGTCAGCCATGTCAAGCCCATGGCCCAATCCAGCGGGTCCCTGCAGCTGATTATCATGTTTTGGTCAAACCTTGGCCATTTAGAGGTTGGGCCCTTGACGTAATCGGGAAAATTTACCCTCCTTCATCTGGGAACCACACTTACATCTTGGTAGCCACGGATTATTTCACTAAATGGGCAGAGGCAATCCCATTAAAATCTGTGGATCAACAAGAGGTGATCAAAGTGATCAAAGAGCGAATCATCCATAGGTTTGGATTGCCTGAACACTTGGTTGCGGATAGGGGTACAATATTCATGGGAGAGCAGTTGACTAATTTTGCTGCACAGCAAAATATCATTGTTTTCTAATTCTACTCATTATGCACAAGGTAATGGCCAGGCCGAGTGCACCAATAGGGCTCTGGTCAACATTATAGAGAAAATGATAGAGGATAATCCAAGGGCTTGGCACGAGTTACTTTCTGAGGCCTTGTGGGCCTACAGAACTTCAAAGAAGGAAGCCACCAACATAACTCCTTATATGTTGGTATATGGACATGATCCAGTCCTACCAATGGAGGTAGCAGTAAGGTCAGCAAGGATAGCATATCAAAATGGCCTCACTCCTGCGGATTACACTCAGGCCATGCTGATGGAACTTGAGGACTTGGATGAAATCAGGCTTGCAGCCCTTGACCACATGTTGGTCCAGAAGAGGAGAGTTGCTAGATCTTATGATAAGCGTGTAAGAAAGAAGAGCTTCACTGAAGGTGACTTGGTTTGGAAGGCTGTTTTCCCCTTGGGGGATAAGAATCCAAGATATGGCAAATGGTCTCCAACCTGGGAAGGACCTTACCAGATCGCTCAAGTCCTTAGAGGTAATGTTTATCTTCTTATGGACTTAAATGGTGGTTTGTTTAAATATTTAACGAATGGGAAGTACCTAAAGCATCATTATCCTACTATGTGGGAAATGAGAGATTTTGGGGAAACTCAGTCCAGCAAACCATAGCAAATTTGATAGCAAGGCCTAAGCAGAGGCCATGATACCTGTCATGTAAAAGTTAATAAAGGCCTCCAGCTTAGGCCACATAGCGTCAAAACAAACCAGTGCCTTTGGCCATTTAAAGGAATGTTCCAGGCCAAGCACCAAAAGAGCAAATTTAAAGTTGTTACCAGTCTAAATCAAAAGAAAGAAAGAGTTCTTAGAGACCAAAGACCTACAGAAGGTCTTTAAGGCTGTTCTTGAGGCCTTCCCATGAGGTGTCAAGACTGGCGAGCTGGGCGTTGAGTACTTCTTTCTGTCCTCGGAGATTGGGCATTTCTTCAACCAGAGGTTCAGCTTCATCTTTTGGCTCTTTGACCCAGCTTTGAGATCATCACGTTGCTTGGTCAGAGCTGTAGCTTCAGTTCGAAGGACAACCAGACGGCCTTCAGCTTGTGCTAACTTGACCTTTAGGTCGTTAATTTCATCAGAGGTGGCAAGGATGTTTGCTTCATTGGATCGTATGTCTTCCTTCAACTGGAGCCATTCAGCACTAAACTTGGTAAGCTCTACGTCAACCACATCCAGTTCTGCCATCCTGGCGTTTATTTTGCTGAGTTCGTGGGTTGAAGAGTCATGAGATTTGATCATATTGGGGAATTCTTTCTGGAAGTATTGGAGGGTAGCTTCTTCTATACCTAAGGCTTGAGATTTCACCAGCACATCCATGGCCTTTTTAATATTTGAGGCCCTGGCAGGATGAGCTACTGCCTTAAAATTCTGGAGTAAGGCCATTCTGAGGGCTGTCTTGGCCTCAGAAATGTCTTCCGGAGAGAACTGGGATTGTGAAGTAGAGCCAAGCCCACTGCCTGAGGTACCGGAGGTAGCGGCCTTCAACAGAACTTGAGCAGATTCGAATAAAGAGTCCAGATCTTTGTCTTCTTCATCCTCTGCCACGTTGACAAGCTCGGGCTCGACGGAAGGAGCCATTGATGGGGCAGATTGGATAACTGGAGATCTAGGCTTTTCTGGAGTCCTGGAAGATGCTTCATGCTCAGGTTCATGCTCAGACAGGTCCAGGCCTTTCTCTTCTGCCTCTACTTCCTCTTCAAAGTAATCATCAAGTTCCCGGGGAACAAGAGGGAGTTTATGATAATATGGAGCCATAAACGCTGGAAACTCTATGTCACTGTACATCCTTATGATTGGGTTATGCTCCGTGGCGGATACAGTCTTTTCGGAATCAGCCGGTGTTAAGGTTTTCTTCCTTAAACTCTTCTTCTTGGGTGGAGCAGACTCTGCTTGTTCTTCCTCACCTTTAGAAGTAGCCTGTAAAGAAAGAAGTTAGAGAAACATTCAAATAGAGCAAAAGAGAAAGAGCTAAGGCAAGTACAGACCTTGCCCGAGGGTTCAGTTTCAGGAGAACTTGTCTTGGCACTACTTCTGGTCCTTCCAGCAACTACTGTTTCGGAGGCCTGCAGAAGAAATGATGTTATAGTTACCTTATTGTTAAGGACTGTAAAAGGGGCTAGAAAGTCCATACCTTCGGCCATTGTCTTCTGGCTGTGGTTTTCACTCTTTTGGACCTTTGGACAGCAGGGTCTGCAGAGGTTTCCTTTGACACATCTTCTGGACCTACCAGTAGAAGCAATATCAGGCCAGATCTTGGGGATTCAAAGAATTTAAAGCATTAGCAGACCTCGTAAAATTACCTTTTCTTTTGACGCTCGAGGCCAAGGAAGGACGAATCTTTTGTAAGGGAACAGTTATGCCAGATTCTGGAACTCCAGTCGGGTGGGGTAGAATATTGGTAAGGACATCCAGATAAGGAGTGGAGAAATGCATCTTGATGTAACCTCCCCACCAGTTGTCAAATTTTGCTCCCTTGTCCGTACGTTCAATGTAAGGGTGAAGGGCGAAGGTTTTCTTGGATTCAGGAAGGACATTCCTAACTCTTTCCAAATCCCTCGGTTGGATTACAAGCCTGTCAGTGAAGTCCTCATTCAAGGACTGATAGGGTGGCACAGGAGTGAGTTGACACAGGCCAAATTGCCTGGCGAATTGGGTTGCGTTGTAATATTCTACTCCGCACTTGTAGTTCATTGGGGTGAATGCCATTCCGTACATAAGGTCCCTGGAGATCAAGAAGCTGGTTCAGACCTCCATATGGTCGTCATAATCATCCCCTGGGTCTGACGTGCCTCTCTTTAGCCACCAAGGTACGGTATCTCTTGCAAAGGGCATCCAATTTTTTCCCATACTCACAAGCTCGTGGTAGAAACACTTGAAGTAGACACCAAATGCATGTCTGGGGCCACAGGTGTCAACGTAATGGAGTCCATAACAGGTGTTTTCCGGATTCTTGTTCATGGGTGGGGCTAGTTTTGGGAAATAAGACCATAGCCATAGGGTGATGATCCATAGTGGCCCAGGGGCGAAAACAAACTTGTTGCTGATCAATTCTTTCATACCTCGGTAAAGGTGAGCCAGGACCAAAGGGCCTAATGCCAGCTTTTGCCCAGAAGCTAGGGCACAGGCCAGATCAATAAAATCCTTGGTTACTCTATTGGCAGACACGCAAAAGATGAACTTGTTTAGCCAGTACAGGAGAAAAGCAACGTGTTCACTATCCTCGACAGGACCCTTTTTAGCGTAATGATTGATAAAAGGGGAAAAAGACAAGGGCTCTTTGTATTCAAAGTAGGGGGTTTTTTGAGACAGAAAATAGTTGGCCTTAATCGTGAGGACGGAGGCCTATTAAGAAAGCAATATCCTGAAGGGCTGGACTCATCAGGCCTACTTTGAAATGGAAAGAGTTGGTGGTGACTGACCAGAATTGGGAAGCGGCGAGAAAAAGATTCTTGTCCATGTCAATCAAAGACCTACTGAGGAGGATAGCGTCCCTGATTCCAATTTGCCTCCACAGATCTCCCTTAGCTTCCATCATTCGATCAAGCCACTCAATGTATTTGGCATCGGGTCTGTGCCAAAGCCTGTTGGGTATTTCTGTGGTAAAGCGGCTCCAGTCAAGGCTGGGAGACTCGAAGGGAAGGGCTTCTTTCGCCAGAGGATACATGGGGGAAAGTTGAGCGGGGAACCCTAGCTGGAACGCAGGCCCTAACCCAACTCGATCGGCGTTCGCAATCACCAAAACATCACTCGTGATGGCGATATGTTCATCGGCCAATATCTTTCGAGCTTGTACGGATAGGCTGTTGGGATTTGGGGGTGGTGTGTGAGCTTTATGGGTAGCCATTTCTGTTAGAGATCAGAAACGAGGATGGAAGCTATGGAGGATTAGGGTTTTTTCTGGGTCTCTCTCGAATCAGAAGGAAGAAGACAGAGAGGATGTGGAGAGAGAGTAGAGAAGCAAAAACAAAGATTTTTATGAAGCACGGTGCAAGAATCAAGGGACGCCGTTGCATTTATCACCCATCTCGTTTGAAATTTAATGGGCAAGTGAAAAGATTGGACTCTTGATTGACGCAAGAAGGAGTCCTGACGGTTTCAAAAGCTGCATGGCAGCCAATGCAAGGCCTGGGGCGTCGACACGTGTCCCCTAGGCCTAAAAGGATGATGATTGCTGTTGCCGATAGGAGTCCTAGGTAGAGTGATATCTTGGAAATTGTTGGGATTTAATTCAAAGTGGGAGTCCAAATCCAATTAAGAGATTTGCTTTAAAACTCAAAAAAGTGGTTAGGCTTGATTATGGCTTGATCATCTTTTTTAAAAAAGTTTAAACATTCGAATTTTTGATAAATCCTTAGGCTAAATGAGCCTAAGTATTTTTTCAAATCTAACGATAAGGACTCGTTTGGTTATGCCAAAAACTGTGCTCTGTCCTAAATTTACAAGCCTAGATCTTGAACAATATCAAGGCATGGGGGGGCATTGTTTACACCCGTTTTTGGCACCCAATCCTAAGCAAGCATTGGGAGGCCATTTAATTATCTTTTAATTAAATTGGGCCACGAAATAGAAAAGTATTGGGATTAAAATTAATGGGCCAAACCTATGTTGCATGGGCTCAATTAATTTTAGTTGGATTCGGGCTTAAGGTTTAAAAAGTCGTGGGCCTATTTACATAAAGAATCAGTCGGCCCATGACTTATTTAAATTCGAGAAGTATTTTTATGGGTTAAAAATGTTAAAGGGCCATTTAATTTATTTAGATGGCTCATTACCCAAGTGGCCCATGAAAAGTGGAGAGGAAGAAGGGAATTGTTGTCTGTTGAAAAGCCATTTGACCTGGTCAAGTGGCTGGAAGGCTTTGTCACCCATAAAAGAAGGAGAGAAAATAGGCCCATTATCTTAATTGGCCTTTTTCAACTTTTTAACGGCTCATGATCAAAGTAAACACATGGGTAATTGTTGTTAACTTCCAATAACTACCCATGATCCCACTAAATATGTTAGTGGGTAGTTATTGCGGACACGTGGCAAACATCCAAGGCTTATTCGAGACACATGTCGGCTGATGGTGAAGGCAGAAATTCGGCTCAGATTTGGACCAGTGCACTATTTACCCATGATCTCTTGTAACTTCCATTAACTACCCATTACCCCATGATCTAATTAGTTGGAAGTTATAAGGGACACATGGCGCCACGAGGAGAGGACAGCAAGCCCTTTACATGCAGAAAATCAAAGACCCTTGGCCTATAAATACCAGAAGACAAGAAGGAAAAATGGTCCACACACCAATCAAGCTCAACGCTTAAAATCAAAGCCTCCCCAGCGAAGCAACCAAAGTCTTTCCAGCGAAGCAATTATCTCATTT
>BPLS01027903.1:57256-74599 GCA_019656275.1 Rhododendron kiyosumense
TCTCATATCTCCGACCTTATTATTACGACATAATAAAGTCATTCTACATTGCTACTTCTTTTCCTACACGGTTAGGAAATTATTAAGTCCTCACTCGTAGAGGCAAAACCACGAACCTTCACTGCAATCTAGCCTTTAGGTTTGCAGCACTATCGCTCCTCACAGATTCGAAGTCAGAAAAGGGATACTTAGCCCTTACGTTAGACGCGACAAGTCTTGGCACGCCCACTCAGTCCTTGAGCCATTTTCGAGCCGAACACCATCCAAAAGTCTTTTGGACGATTTGAAATTTAAAAATTATTGTAGGAAAACGCTTTCCTCTTTCCTAGAAGAGTTTTTTTTAAATCCAGACCATTGATTGCGGAGACGGACGGCAAGATTAAAGGAGCGGTAAATGTGAGTGGTGGACGTAGCACCTCTCGTGCCCAAAAATAAAAGGAAAAAGTATGACGTACTCATTCACGCTAGTGATTAATTAACTTATGTAACATAACTTTTTGATTTTGTCTTTATTCAAATTTTTTGCGTTTGTTAGTCTTACGCCAAACTTTAATCTGATATTAGTTTGTCTCGACGAGATAAATCGAAAAAGTAAAAATTTATGACTTTTACACAAATATTTTGGAAAATATCCAAAGATAAGCCCAAAAAGTCAATTTTTGGACTTTTTCTTGAATATTTTTCAAAATACTTGTGTAAAAGTCATAAATTTTTTACGTTTTCGATCCTTCTTGTCGAGACAAACCAATATCACATAAAAGTTTAGAGTAAAACCAAAAAAAAATTGGAATAAAGACAAAGCCAAAAAGTTATGTTGCATAAGTTAATCACTAGCGTGATTAATGATCGCATTAATGTGGGAAAAAAAAATAAGATGTGTCATTTAACAAGTCTTTTGTTTTCGGAAAATGTTACATGCACAATGAACAATCAATAAATTAGGATCCAAATTAAACTACAAAAGTTTTACTGCTATATCGATCGATTAACAGGAAATTAATTACATGAATCTCCAATTAGCATAACAGATTAACAGGCAATTACATCATCGAATCTCAATTAGCATAACAGGATTCCATTCTAAAGATTAGTTAAGGTGCACTCAAAATGGTCGGACACTCTGAGTTATCAAGGAAAATATATCGACGTACGTGACAATATGGGTACTGCGAGATCAGACTCGGCATGAACCGGAGCTAGAGAAGCCAATTTTTTTTTTATTTTTGCTCGACAAATGAAACATTTTATATAGCTATGGTGTCCCCGGTCATTTTGGGGACACCGTAATTTTTGGCATAACTTTACCTTTAGGAGCATAACTAAAACCCATTACAAACATAACAAAACCCAAATAAGGCATAACAAAGGAATATCCACAAAACCAATCAAGGAATAACCAAATCCATCCAAGGCATAACAAACAAGTTATGCCGTGTTATGGTTTTGTTATGCTTGTAATGGGTTGGTTATGTTCATAATGGTTTTGTCATGCTAAAAGTTACGGTGTCCCCAAATTGATCGGGGACACCGAAGTCATTCCCTTTTATATAACTCGCAAGTGGCACATCAAGAGAAAAAAGAACAACCAAAGATAGAGATTGGCTATACCCAAATTTACAATCACATCCAACCAACAGTTGGATGCACCCCTAAAAACAAGATTACAATCTCAATTTTCGGAAAATGACAGAAAAAGTGGGCCATACTGTGCATACCTATGAGTCAAATCCACGTCCATTCTATAACGGACACCTGTTGCAGGTAATGGCCTTCTGCTTGGGCTTCTCTTTCGATTTCGTTTCCACTTCCTTATTTTAAATTTGGAGGATTGTTCATCTTGTGAACTAAGGGTCATCATCGGGCCGGGTCGGGCTGGCCTAGCCCGCCAAGTCGCGGCCCAAGCCTATCCACGGGCCGGGCCGACCGGGCTTTTTCTTTTTGGCGGGCCAGGCCACCTACCATAATTGAAGCCCAAGCCCGGCCCACGGGCTACCCCAATTGGCGGGCCGGCGGGCCAAAAGCCGGGCGGGCCAACAGGCGGGCTTAAATTTCCTTGGGCAAAACTAAACTAAGGGAAAAAATAAAGGATTTTTTGGGATTTTGGGCTAATGGGCGGGCCCGTTGGCGGGCTTTTGGACGGGTATGGCGGGCGGGCTCACGGGCCAGGCCTACGGGCGGGCTGAGTAAAAATTCATAAGCCCGAGCCCGCCCATTAGAAACTACGGGCCGGGCTAGCCCGCCCGTTTTACGGGCTCTGGCCGGGTAAAAGCCCGGCGGGCCGGGCAGGCTTTGGACGGGTCGTGGGCCACCTGGCTAAATGATGACCCTTATCGTGAACCCAGTAGCCCTAGGGGTTGGCATGACTAGTGAAGTCTAGTCCCTCTTAGAGTTTTTTATTCGAAATATTTTAGATCTTATCAACTCGTATGAAATAAGTTAAAATGGAGCTTCTAGTTTTGAAACAGACCCTGCAAATCGATAGTGTAATGGGTTGCTCAATAATTAGTCGATCGAGAAGTGCATAATTAGTTTGCCTAGGCATTGAGATATACAAATAAAAAAAACAATCGCGTAAACCCACTATAGATACTTGTAGGGGTTCGATTTGACGGGATCCTGACCGTGGTTCAGGTTGGTTCTTTCCTCTGTAGCTCCGTGCTTCTGCTGTTAGACCTGCAACAAGTCACTAGGGTTGGAGTATCCCAGTAACACTATAACGATCAAGTTAGATCTCAGGAGAATAATGTAGGTCTAAGTTTAAGGTTGAATGGCATACCTTTACGGGTGAATATTCCTTTGTATTTATAGACCTAAGTTTACTTGGCCTCCAAGCCAGTGCATGGAGGATACGCTCAAGTAACCGCCTTGGGTGACATCATATATGATGACAGGGATAAAGCGGTTACGGAGCACATGGCCAGACCTGATTCCAATGATTATGCTTGCTGCCCAATCCTCGCGGAACCCATCTGGTGTAACTTCTCTTAGGCGGCTTCGGGAACACCGGAACAGACACGCTCTGTGCTGTTTGAGGCTACCGAAGCCATCACCGAGGTAGTGTCACCGACCGCCAAGCCAAATAGCACATTGGGGTCCACCACTTGCACTAAATTGCAGGCTGGACCCTTACGGGACCTCGGTTCACAGCATCTAGGCATGGTTACCGAGCTTGTAACTGAAGTCACCACAATACTCTTTAAGAACTTAAATTGATTTGAAAATCGAACACCCATGCCCTAACATCATTCTCACAGTCCACTTTTTCTCAAGATGAAGTTTATATTTTGAGAGGGCTACGATTATCAAATCAGAGTGAGATTTTCAAACGCTGATTACACACTATGACCGACAAAATCTACAATTCAAATTTTTGAAATGCGATCGGCAAGAGAGCTCCACGCTACACGAATGAACCCTTCGTTCCAAATTAAGGACCTAAGAGAATCCTTCTAAAATAATGTTATATTACTTCATGAGTCGTGTCCCTAGTTTAACTCTGGCGTTGACCCAAAAGTCCAAGTCTTGTTGGGGGCAAAGGCATTAAATTAGTAGTAGAAAATGAATGCCAATCCTTTCCCTTTTTTGGCTATAAAAAGGGTGAACCCTAACGCCCTTCCCTTGTACTGAGAGAAAAATGGCTTCAAGTAAGCTTTTCGTAGTTTTGCAAGTCCTTTTGATCTCTATCATTCTCTTGGCTCTTCAGGTGGCTGCTAGAGAACTGGTCGAGACTTTTAGCGCTCGCAAGTTTACATAGTTGAGGTGTGCGTAAACCGATCTAGACACCTAGTTATTAAAAAAGTTAAAAGAAAGTTTACGTAGTTAAGAAACTGCCCTGGTGGTAAAATTTAGAATTTTGCTCTCTCTTGGTTTGAAACCTCCACAGTGATAACGATTCTCGTGGGGTTATTAAGTCCTCCTGGCTCAAATAGAGAAAGTGGGGAGTTACTTGCCATGTCACCCATGATCTTCCAAACTGTTGAAAACTGCCCATGATCATGCATGCATAAAAAGAAGGAGCATCATGGGACACATATCGGCCTGTGGAGCAAAGCAGAATTCGGATTCAGGTCTGAATCAGCTTACTACTGTGCCTATAAATTCAAGTTCACAAGATGAAAAACGGGTCCAACACCAATCAAAGCCCAGCGCTTCAAACACTTTCCTACTTTTAGCAAAGTAGCATATCGAGTACCTCGTGTTCAAACCCCATTCGAACTTACTTTCTTAAAGTAGTTTGAATCCATTTGAACTCACTTCTTCAAATAGTTTGAATTTTATCTTTTCTTGTACTACTTTATTATCCTGGTGTAATAAAGTTTACATTTTTACATTTTCCTTTTTACGCATTTCCTATACGACTAGGAAATTCTAAGTCCACGACCGTGTGGCAAATTACGAACCTCGTTGTGATCTTTAATCTTTGGGTCACACGCAATTGCTTACAAGTTAAAAGTCAAGATTCACGGGAATCTTCATCAAAAGTTAGGCACTACAAGTCTTGGCACGCCCGCGCACCACGCATTCACGCCTTTGCCAAAAAATGAGAGTTTTCATTGGCACGCCTAATGGGACCCTAATCATTTCAAGGGGTGTTTCGCTGATTCGTTCGCATGTCAATTCAATACGTTGAATTGGATGTTGAGATTCGGCGATGTAAAGAAGAAATTCGTTGGCACGATGATAAGGTCGACGAACTTGAAGACGAAACCTATCGCCTTGATTGTGAGAGGCGTTGACTCAATCCTATGAAGGATTGGTTTCTTGAAGCACAAAATCATTACAACGATGAAATTCAAGGGCGCGAAGATGAAGTTGACAGACTTGAAGCAGAGGATTGCCAATTATGCTATGAGGCAAACGGTCTCTTTAGTGCAAACGGTCTCTTTAGTGCCAAGTCACATGGTTCTTCAAGCATTATATATTTAGCCCTGCCTGAACAGCATGAATTTCAAAATGGTGGGCTTGATGATCCTCCTACTCAGACCTTTGAAGGCCAAGGTGAAGAAATTATGGGCATTCAGTCCTATACTATTGCATCCAACGAAGGACTCTCACAGGAATTCATTGATCCCTGGGATGAATGTTTGCATAGGTTAAAGAATGTCATGGCAACTCTAAAAAGGCCATCGAAGACATGAAGTCAACTAATTCTCCACCACAGATATCACAATTTAGCGCTTTAAACCATATTTCAGGTATGAATGTGTCTAAACAAGCTTCCAGCAAGCACACTAGGCCTCTAGGCTTCTTTCAGTCTTTAGCTTCCAAAAACCCTACACTCGGGGGCAAAGAGGCCAAGGAATTGGACTCAGGGGTAAAGAGTCTCAACAAGCTTCTAGCAAGCATACCAAGCCTCCAGGCTTCTTTAAGCCCTTAGCTTCCAACAACCCTGCACGGCCTCCAGGCTTCTCTAAGCCCTTAGCTTCCAACAACCCTGCACTCGGGGGGCAAGAGTCTCAATTCAGCCCTTTGAGGATTCCTAAACAGCAGCAAGGCCTGGATGATACAGATCGTGGCAACAGTTTCAGGCCTGATCGCAACAGCCAACATTCAGGAGTTTTCCAAAAACTTTTGGATGGTAAGTTATTTCTATGCCCGGAGGAGCAAAAAGATAGGTATGTTTCAACGCAAAGGGAGCAAGATTTCAGACCTGGAATAAGCCAGAACATAAAAAGTCCAATTATGAGGCAAGATAAGCCCATTCTCTCCTTTCTAAAGCTTTCTCAAGTGTCTGAAAAGCTACTACACACTGATTCACTCCTGGGCGATGAGCAGATCATTGATACAAGTTAGGAATGAGCTAGTGTTGCCATTAGCTTTAGGGCCAAGTCTGAATTGCATGTCACATCTGTTTTGGAACAGGAGGAATAGAATGAAGAGGAGAAAATCGACAACACTCCAGGGCTTGATCACAATTCAATTGTAATCGGAGATCCCCCTCCTCCCTTGATTAATGAAGGCTTTTTTGGCATTGTCCAAACTGCCAAACGCAAAGGGAGCAAGATTTCAGACCTGGAATAAGCCAGAACATGAAAGTCCAATTATGAAGCAAGATAAGCCCATTCTCTCCTTTCTGAAGCTTTCTCAAGTGTTTGAAAAGCTACTACACGCAGATTCACTCCTGGGCGATGAGCAGATCATTGATACAAGTTAGGAATGAGCTAGTCTTGCCATTAGCTTTGGGGCCAAGTCTGAATTGCATGTCACACCTGTTTTAGAACAGGAGGAACTGAATGAAGAGGAGAAAATTGACAACACTCAAAGGGCTTGATCATAATTCAATTGTAATCGGAGATCCCCCTCCTCCCTTGATTAATGAGGGCATTTTTGGCATTGTCCAAACTGCCAAAAGGCATTACAAGCATAGGCCAACTGTAGGCCTTAAAGTTATGGAATTATGCCCATATTGGATTTGTGGGGTACATCAAAAGCAGGTCTTATTCACTTGGTTTATGCAAAAATGTCGTGGTTGTAAAATGGGCTAAGTAGCCAATGAAAAGTCCTTCAAAGGCTGAACAAATATTTCTAAAATGTTCGGCCAAGGCTTATCAGTCATTGAGTAGGCCCAATTAGAGTTTTACTAGGCCTTTTTCGCAGAGGTGGAGGCCTTTTCATTTCATTGAGCAGGCTTGAGATTACCAAGCAAAGGTTCAGGCTTCCAACCTATTTTTAGTCCTTACCAGGCCTTTTTCATGATTCTATGGCTTCTCTACAACCAGGCTTGGACGCAGGCGTCATATTGGTGTAAGCAGGCCTTTTTGCTGGTCTGAAGGCTCTTTAAGCTCTTTCTCTAGGCCTGAACCATATTTCTAAGCATTCCAAGAATAAGTTCAGGCCTTCCAATGTATTTCTCCGCCTTTTTGTCGGCCCTTCATGGTTCAGGCCTGAAGACAGATCTAATATTGTCAAAGGCCTGAATGGAGCATTAAAATGCCTAATGCCTACTATCAATAGGCAAGGCAAACAAAAAAAGTCATGCTACAACAAGAGTCAAAGCCTGTTTGGATGCCAAAAATGGCTTTAACTTTCTATTCACGCCTTGATCCTTAAAGTAAAGAATTAAGGCATTGGGGGGGGGGGGGGGGGCAATGTTTATGCCCATTTTTGGCACCGCGGATCGAGCTAGCCGTGAATGGCCATTTAATTAATTCTTTGATCAAATTGGGCCGAAGCTATGAAATTGATTGGTTGTTATGTGTATTGGGCCATGAGTTTTCTGTTACATTTGGGCCCAAGAAGAACGCAACCCATAAAAAGCCGTAGCCCACGGTTTTGGGGAAGGAAGCCCACGGTTTGGCCAATTGACTTAGTCAATTGGTCACATGTCAAGATATCACAAAAAGAGGAAGTGGGGAGTTGCTTGCCATGTCACCCATGATCTTCCAAACTCTTGAAAACTGCCCATGATCTTGCATGCATGAAAAAAGGAGCATCATGGGGCACATGTCGGCTGTGGAGCAAAGCAGAATTCGGATTCAAGCCTGAATCAGCTTACTGTTGTGCCTATAAATTCAAGTTCACAAGAAAAAAAACGGGTCCAACACCAATCAAAGCCCAGCTCTTCAAACACTTTCCTACTTTCAGCAAGGTAGCATATCGAGTACCTCGTGTTCAAACCCCATTCGAACTCACTTTCTTTAAGTAGTTTGAATCCATTCGAACTCACTTCTTCAAGTAGTTTGAATTTTATCTTTTCTTGTACTACTTTATTATCCCGGTGTAATAAAGTTTATATTTTTATATTTTCCTTTTTAAGCATTTCCTATACGACTAGGAAATTCTAAGTCAACGACTGTGTGGCAAACCACGAACCTCATTGTGATATTTAACCTTTAGGTCACACGCAATCGCTTACAAGTTAGAAGTCAAGGTTTGCGGGAATCTTCATCAAAGTTAGACGCTACAAGTTTTGGCAAGCCCGTGCACCACGCATTCATGCCTTTGCCAAAAACGAAAGTTTTCAGATTCACAAGGAACAACATAATTTATTGTGGATGTTCGACGGGTTTTTTTTAGCATAAAGTAAGAGGTTAATTGAACATTACCTACGGCTACAATGGATGTTGGAGAGTCAGCAACGGTAACAAATGAGCTATGCTGCAACCAAACACAAATGAACAACAACTATGAAGTACACAGTTTTTTGAACAAAGTCAATACAGATACATTGACCATAATGGAAAAAAAAATTAAATAGAATGAAAAATAATAACTTTATTATATCAAAATAATAAAATTGACGTACAACGAAGAGATAAAAACTCGAACTATGTGATAAAGTGATTGAGTTGGGTAAATGAAAAAGTAAAATAGGTGCTTCACTGAAAAGACTTAATTTAAGCGCTAGACTTTGAGGTGTTGAACACAGATTAAGCCTTTGATACTTGTATTTATAGGTCGAAATGTTCTTCACGGTTTTGGAGCCATTTTTCAGCCTTCACTCCATGATGACAAGTGTCCCACTTCAGATTTCATGCGTGCAAAACTCAGAACATGGCCGTTACTGGTGGTTTTTAGCAGTTAACAAGGGTCATGGGCTCCCTCATTTCATCTTTACGTGGTAAATAAAAGAACATGGGTAGTTAATGGCAGTTGATTGTGCCATCCACATGCTTCTTCTTCATTAATATGGGAGGTTACCGGAGATAATGGGGTACACCATTTCCCCATTTCGATGAGATTAAAATATACTTGGCCATGTAATTTAATAATAATTAAATAGTCTATTCAAATGTTAAAAACCACCTCCTTTTTGCATGAGATGCTTTCAGAACCTCAAGTAATCTTCATGCACTATGGGCCTCTTAGAATTCATCCGAATAACTAAGTCCAAAGAGGCCAAGTCTCATATATATCTCATTCAAATTAAAATTAATTGGGCTTTTTGATATGTAGCCCATTAATTTTAACCTATTAAAACTGGGCAAATATCTTTCAAAGTTCCTCCTCCTTCTCTCTACTTTCTCTCTCTACCTTTCCCAAACCAAGTTCCCTCCGCCTGGGGGGGAGGCGCCGCCTCCTCCCCCCGGGATCTCTCTTGTGGTCCATCTCTGGGTGCTATTTCTCCTTCCCTGTCTCCTTTCCTTCCTAGCCTCCCTCGGTTTCGCTGGTCTTTGGTCGTCAACCCACCGCCGGTTCACACACCTGGTGGAATCGGTTAGGCCTAACGACGAGGTGTGGTCTCGAGGCCTTGGGGGGGTGTAGATTGCGTGGTCTCAAACCAGCTCATTCCTGGGTGAGTTTCGTTTCGGCCTAATGGCGTTGAAGGCCCGCGTGTTCGGCGTTAGAGTGTCACAGATTTGGGTCTTCCAGTGATGGCAGGTTACGTTTTGCGAAGAAGCTCTATTTTCTGGATCTGGTAGATTTGTTTCTGTGCCGTGTGGTGCGCCGGGGTATGGAGTCGGTGGTGGCTGTGTGAAGTGGTGGCTGGGGTTTTAGATGTGTTTTAATTTTTTTGCACGTTTCTTATCATATTTTCAAAAACGATCGGAGAAGATGACGATGTTTGGTCAGCGATGGTTCCAATTTGGTGCTGGTGAGGTGGATGCGGCCCCTATGACTGGGATCTCTTGTCGTCTTTGTGTGCCGAAGTCCGGCCGGCGGCTGTTCGGAGTTCTCAATCGGGCATGGGGCTGTTAGCTTGTCGTGTTGGATTGTTGCTACTGCTGTTGAAGATCGTATGGCTGGGGTTTAGTTGGGTTTGTCAAATGTGGTGGTGGTCTGTTGTCCTGTGGTCCTGATTGCTTTGCTTCTCATTTTCATAGGCCGGATCCAGCCGCCGGCCTCTACATCTGGGAGAGATCGGCTCGGCTTAACGGCGAGGCTATTTTCCGGTGTTTTGTACGGTGATGGTGGCTATAGTGGTTAGGGTTTCAGGACTGGTTTGGGTGGGCCGGCCCAGGTTTGGGCCGGGTTTAGGTGTGCGGGCTTTTCATTGTTCATTTTGGGTATGGGTTGGGCTTTAGTAATCTTATCATTGTGGACCCAGTAGACCCTCGGGTGTTACGGGCTTTTGCTCTTGTGGTGTTCATTCAACTTTTTGTTGGATTCCCTTCTCCTTTTCCCCATTTTTAATAAAATTTCATCTTTTGCCGATTAAAAAAAAAAAATTTTAACCTATTAAACCCTTAATTCATGGCCCAATTTAATTGAATTTCAATTAAATAGCCCTCCAGCGCTAATCCAAGATTTGGTACAAAAAACGGGAGTAAACAACGTGGAATTACACTAGATGCGTGTTTTAAGGGTTTTCTCATTCGTTAGTTTGCTTGGACTATAGTCGCAACGCAACAACAGCCTCCTATTATAGTGTTGCTCATCTTTTCATAATCACAGTGAAACAACTGTACCATACATCACGGCAACAATTAGCAGTAGGGAAATTTGATAATGCATTGACAGTGATACGATGGTACAGATTTTGAGATTGATGATCTAAAACAATTCCGAAATTCAAGCACAGTCTTAGGTCAAAGTTCAAATTATTTAGGTTCAACGCAACAGATATTGAGTCAATAACACATCTTTAACTGAAAGGTATCTGCGCATTACTCCTCACATGATGGTGCATAAGCTTCCAGCTGCAGCTGCGTTGAGTGCTATCTCAAGTACTTTGAAAGCAATATCCCATTTCTGATAAAAATAAGCACACAAGCAATATGAACACTAAATATTGGAAATTTGAGAAAGGAAAAAAGTTTGAGATCAATGTACCAGCAACAGTTTCGGAAATAAGCCTTTAACATTAATGTGTTAATAATGCACATTAATAGGATGATTGTCGCAGGATAAGGTGTCAACATTGTTGGGATGTTACTTTTGTATTGTGATGCTTTTTTTCTTAGCCCTTTTCTTGTACTCTTCTATCTCTTCTCCTATCAATAAAATTTTTCTTCACCGTTCAAAAAAAAAAAAAGGAGTCTGCCTTGCCGTTACATTCATGTACGTAGCACCCATTTTAAAGTATCAAAGTTCTTTTTAAATGCATCATATTGAGAGAAAAAGAGTTGGTTGAAGTTGGTTATTATTAAAAAAACTAAAAGGAGTGTCATGTATAGACTTTTGAGAAAAGGCGAAATGGGTAGTACATATACCTTTCATAAAAAAATTACTAGATGAAGAGTGATGTGCATCATTACACAATGTAGCAGAAACATGGAATCATTGTCCTTGTAACAGAATTACGTGAAGGAATATTCAGTCGATGTCTTAAGGTGCTCTTTAGTATAAAACTGAAAGCTAAAAGCTGAAAGATTAATTGCTGAAAATTTAAAAATATCAAGAGATGAATTAAAATAATATATTTTTATATATGGATAAATGAATTTTGCTTAATACAGCGATTGTGGCAATGGTGGTGGCAATGTTGGAGTAGTGGTACGTGGTGGTGGTGGTATTGGAGATGACAGAGACATGGTTTTTGTGGTAGCAGTTGCAGGTGGTGGCAATAGTGGTGGTGGCGGTGCGATGATGGAGTAACATGGTGATGGTGGGGGTGACGATATATGCAGTACTAGTACTAATTGTGGTGGTAGTGGATTGGTGACGGCGGTGGAATGGTGGTGGTGATGACAGTGGTGGCAATAGTGGTAATGAAGGTGGTGGTGGCATAGAGGTGGAATGGTAATGATGTTGGGCAACAATGAATAGTGGTGGCAATGGTGTCGTTGGTGGATAGTATTGGTCGTGGTGGTGGTGGTGCAGCGGTGGAGTGGTGATGGTGGTGGCAACGATCAAATAGTAGTTGTGATGGTGGTGGCATGGCGGTTGTGGTAACTGTGGTTGTGGCCATGGAGGGTGGTGGTGCCTGGTGGTGAAGGAATTGGTGATATACAACTATTAATAAAATTCAATCCGAATTAGGTATATATCAGACTACTTAATTTTAACGACTACTTATTTTTTGAAACTTTTAATCGTGTACTTTAACAAGCATCTAAAATATTATTATGAAACCAACTTAAATTATTCATTGCTTAATATATTTAATTTTAAGTGCTGAATTAAGTTATCAAACAACCTCTTAGACTAAATGAGTGTGTGTGTGTAATTAATTAGCTGGTGTATAAGTAGAGATGAGTAGACTCTGCATTCGATTGATTGAAAATATATAAACATTCTGTTTCTTCTTCAAAGAACACTCACCGATTTTAGGGGTTTTTTATCAGCAAAAAAGAATTATGTCAAACTCGAGGCAAAAATGATGCGCATAGACAACAAGAGCAGGAAATGAAAAACTACATCATAAGCTAAACATAGTAAATTGGATAAAATTGACACCCACCCTTGCTCCGTTGGATTGTCGTATTTATGCGGGAAAATGTATTCATGGTAAAATAGAAGTAGAGGAAAACAAAATTAATGTTTTTATTTTATTTTGTTTTTAATGATTTATTTTGCAGGAAAGAGTTTTTCATGAAGAAATTTTGATCTTTTGAATCTTACAACTTTCTTGGTAAGTCGCATCAAAAGTTACAGAAAAATTGATATTACCATATTTTCCAACCGTTGGGCCTAAGACCCCACCTATAAGCCCAAAAGAAAAAACACTCGAGAGTTGGCAAAGGTACTCACTGATTGGGGTTTCATATGAAGCACAACAGGATTGTTCATCACATTGACATTATAAATGGTTGTCGTTGTTTGAATGGTTGTGGATGTTGGCCGATCTTCAGCAATGGCAACAGATGTGATTGGCTGCAACAAATTAGACACAAGCAAATAATCACTATGCCACCATTTAAAACACAAATTCTTATCTTTATCGATCTACCAGTAGACCTATCGATCTGTAAAGGCTAAATATTGTTATTTCACCAGATTGTCCAAAAATTCTGGCTCCACCCATGTTTCCACTCTCTTCACAGAAGTGTGTTATCGTGTCTCCCATGTATTACGATTTGCTACTTGCTAGTTCTACCACATGAACAATGCCACGGGATACTCGGGGAGTATTTGAATAATTAATCTACAATCTCTTACTTCAGTTACCCTCTGCTGTTTCGAATGATTAGCAATCCGTTCCAATCTCTTGGCCTCCAACAAAGCATAGTTATCCAGAAATTGATCATGCTCATGAACGAACTTTCCATCTTCGAAACACTTTGGACAAAGGGAAAACAAGTTGTTGCCATCTTCAAAGCATTTGGAGCAAGCGAAAAACATGCCTGGAATAAACTCATCACACAGACCACAAAAAGGCCTCCCACTTTTGTTTATGTAGCAAAGACCCATAACTTCCATGAATTCTAGGTATCCTTTCCCGTCTATGTCCAGTGCTTCGAAAAAACAGCGGTCGCTCATTTTTACGAGGCCTCCCTCGCTCGCAAACCCAACAAATTCGTCCAGACTTATTTTCTTGTCGTTGTTGTTGTCGAGCGATTCAAAAAAAGTTTTTGCTTTTTCTTGGATGTCCGATGAGCTTCTTTTGTAGTAGAGTTCGGCAGTCTTGGAGAACTCCTCCATCCTATTCCTGGCCTAAAACAAAAATAGAGAAACAAAATGAAAGTAATGTAAGAGAGAATTTTATAATTGCTGGAGGAATATGTCAATGAACCAAACATTGATACTCCTATATAGTACAGCTAGCTTGTTCTTTACTTTTCTTCCCCTCTTGATGCAGGAAAAATATTAACGTGATCGATCTTGGCACACGATTACCCCAACCACCTTCCCAATCTACAAATACGTTGTGAAATTCTTACACCTTAGTTGGGGATTATCATGAAGTGTTCCAGGGTTGACACACGTGGTGGTACCCCGACATATTTCTCCACCTCACATTCATGTGGGTTCATATATTTTCTTGATCCCAAAAAAAAAAAAAAAAAAAAAAAAAGAGGTGTGGTGGAGAAGGGTAATAGTGTCTGATGTAGAACATGTGGAGGCACAATTTCATAATTAATTGGATCGATCGAAACCTCGAAAGCCCAAACGATGCTTAATTTGAAATTACCCAATTTGGCAAAATTTGGATAAGCTCAGATCGGGCCCAAACTTGATGGGCTGGCTAATTCTCGCGCTACGGTCAATACATACGGCCACAGCTCTTAATGATGGTGTTTTCTAGCCTAATTTCTTCGTTAAGGCCTTCAATTTACATATTTTGCTGTGATTCATTACTAACTCTTAACATGTAATTCCTTATTAGTTGGTTCTTTTTGGAAAAATCCTATTTTTCTTTCCTGTTTTCAATTTTAGGAGTTTCTCCAAATTATGAGACTTTTTATTTTTCGGCTTTAGTTTTTAGGGTTTTGGGTTACACCTCATATAAAGGGTTGTAACCTAATGTTTTGAACATCTTTTACATCAATAATATTCAGAGTTTCACTCTTTCTTCCTTGTGTGCAAGGTTTGCTCGTGGATTCGAGTTTTGTTTATCTTGTTTGGACTAGTACACTAACTAGTTTCTTGTGAATTTCGTTGCGTTAGTGCGCCCCATAGCACCCAATAGATTTGCAATTGTGCTACAGTCATCGCAAACTTCCACCGCATAAGTTCACTGCACGCATAGTCGGGCCAACTCGGGGTCCCACAAAAATTATAGAAAAATCAACTTTAACGGATATTGGTAGATATATTTTCTGAATTCGTAGCGGCAAAATTGAGCAATTGAACAGTTTTGCCCTTACGAATTCAGAAAACATACAGACTGGTCCAAAAATTGCCCCTTAATTCTCATTCAGGAGTATAGCCCTTTTTTATTTACTTGAAAGTCTAGGTAGGAAAGTGTGGGCCTCTCCTTGATCGTGCATTTTCAGACTGGGGTGGAATTCTTGGCAATATGCGCCAATTACCTGGACTGGCCCGTAATTTATCTTTATTAGTAAAATTTAATTTCACCGGAAAGAAAAAAAATATTACATACATAAATAATACATGCGTACCTCTCGTGGTTTGTTTTGGAGGAGATCATAGTTGTCCAAGAAGTCGGAGTGCTCATGGTTGAAGTTCGTATCTCGATAACAAGTAGAACATAGATTGTAGGATTTCTTTCCAACCTTGTAACATTGGACACATTGGAAATAGAGGCCCAACAAGTGGGAATTACAGTTATGTCCACCACAGAACACGAACCGATTGCATGTGATCATGTAGAAGAGAGTAACACATTCCTCAAAACCAAGATATCCGCGGTTGTTTATGTCGAGAAGCATGAACAGGTTCGGTGGCACGTGATTGTAGCCTTGTTCCTTGATGAATTTCAAGTACTCTCGGAAGCTCACTTTCATGTCTCCGTTCTGGTTCAATAGGCTGGTGAAACTCTCATACGATTGTCCTTGGTCTTCGGAAAAGTTGGCGAAATATGCCATTGCTGCCCCGCGCATCTCCTCCATCTCTCTCTCTGAGTCTTAGATCTCGCTTCCTCTCTAGCTAGAAGTATTGGTCTTGTTTTATGAACGGCTAGGCAGTACCATGCATATATATTGCAGACATCTAAAATTTTTAACCAATCACAAGTTATCACGTGTTGCGGGACCTAATAGATAGAGCACGATAAATGACCAATCAAATGCTATCAAGTGTCTTTAGGTCAAAAGTCAAAAGGATGCGAATGAGCCAATCAAATGGTGCTAGGTGTCCAAGTGATGCAGTTATTATTTTTAATAAGTTCGGTCAATCAAATTAAGTTGCTTGGTAAAGTAATGATTGTGTTTCTCTTCACAAATAATTGTCTTTATTATAATAAAAGTAAGATGGATAATTACTGAATTATAATTATTTCTTTTACATTAGATAAAGAAATAAAAAATATGAAGGAAGTAGAGTTGGCCATAACTTTCCATCCTACATCTCTATAAATAGAGGTGCTTTCCTCTCATATTTTAAAATATCAACATGCAAACATCCAACTCCAGAGCTCTGAATATCAAAGTCTCCAAGCTCTTCAGAATTCGTCAAGTTCAAATCCAACAAGAAGGTTATTCAGATCGAAACTTCAAAGCTCAGAAAAACATTCAACCTAAATCATCTCATCTTCTTCTTCGTAAATCTCAGAGAAGATTCCGACGTTTGATTCAAGATCAAGCATCAAGCCCTCATTTCAACAACCGAAAAGAAGAATCAGAGGATTATTTTCTTTTAGAAATTCATCAGAGATTGTAACCCTAGTTTTTATACATCAATAAAATTGACTCTCGTTCATCATTTTTCTCGTCTTTTTTGTAGACTCGAAATTTGTGTCCAACATATTTTGGCACGCCTAGTGAGACAACTCTGCCTCTCATCTCTTCTCTTCAACAAATCAACAAACTCTTAATGGCTCCTAAGATTGCCCATTCCAAAGCTCCTCAAGCTCCAGTTGCATGCTCCAAGTCTTCAACCGCTACAAAAACTTGCTCTGGAGTTCACGCTAAAGTTGTCGATGCAACACTTCAAAGCAAGGTGAAAGTTGCCGCTACCAACTCTGGCTTTGGATCTCACAAAAAGTGCTGGTCCAACAACTCGAAGCAAGGTGAAGGTTGCCACTACCGATAGTACCCAAGCCTTACTTTTGTTTAAATCAAATCCTATGTTTGAGGCTGATCTACCAAAGGCACCGCCGAGCTCACCAAAATTAAATCCCGAGTCTGAGGCTGATCTACCGAAGGCACCGCCGAGCTAACCAAAATTAAATCCCGAGTCTGAGGCTAATCTACCAAAAGCACCGCCAAGCTCACCAGAAGTAAGGGATGTCGTTTCTACCATAGAAGCAATGAAGGATGTGGCGACCGACATTGAAAATCCTTCTATGCCTTAGGAGTCTGGTTCAGAAATTCAGACGAACCTGGAAGATAACTATTTAAGTAGTTGCAGTTCTTACTCCAACTCTCATATAATCACTCATCAGTCAAAATTCAATGTTCCTGCCAAGCTTATTGTAGACACCCCAATTTGGACCTATCAATTATCCTTAATTTGCACCCTCGAGGCTCCCAGAGGATGAAAAGGAATCAAATTAGGACTCGGCTAAAGCTTGAATCATGCTTCTTGGTCTTTCTCAAACCAAAACCATCCTTTTTTCCGACACCCTGAGGGTAAAATTGTCACACATTTTAGAGTATAAAATTTCTTTGAATGAAACTGATTGGGTTAGAAAGAGGACTTAGCTAGCTTTCCAACGCTTCAAAAAACACCCAAATCCGAGTTTGGGAGGGTCCATGGCACCTTCTGAAGTTGGGCAGACACTTTTGAGCGCTCGAGACCACTTCTGAGCGCTCAGGAGCTTTGTCACAGCATATGATAAGCTTGACCATTGACCATGGCTTTTTCAGACTCTTTTCAGTCCATTCAACGTTCAACCCTAGTCCAGGTCAATATTTAGGTTGAATATTCAGAAGACTAGCAGACATGTCCCCACACCCG
>BPLS01027903.1:90572-108620 GCA_019656275.1 Rhododendron kiyosumense
TTAATTTATTCTGGAGCCGATGACTATTAATATTGTAATGCATTTTTTTATATTTTTTTAGTATATATTTCGCCACTGCTATGGTAAAATCCTGGTTCCGTCCTTGCCGGGGTAATTGGCTTTTGCTCTATGACAGCAATATTGTACTGGACCTGGTGGTACGAAAAGACATTTATTAATCCCTTTTCTATTTTGTGGTACTCTTCTGTCTCTAGGGCAAAATGGCTTTCCAAAGCTCAGAGATAAGTTGGCTTTGTTTGGCTGAAAGTTTAGTTTAGTTTAATTTTGGTAGTGGATAGAGAGAGAAATAGGATAATAATTGAAGAGATGTATAATAATTTGAGAGACATAGAAAAAGATGAGAAAATAATAATTGAAAAAATAGAATAATAATTGAAAAAAGAAGTAAGATATTGATTGGAAAATAAAACTAAAACTAAAATGAAATGGCAACCGAATACTACCAAGATAAATGGTGTCCATTTAATCTGGATTAGGACCAATTATGCCATTCTACTATAGAAAGGGCCACTGCACTCAATTAAAAGTGTCGGCAAGGAGCGATATTTATAATTGGTCCTATTCCAAAATAATTTGTCTCATTTCAGAAGAGATGAGGTTAAAAGTATCGCTTCTTGTCGACACTTATAATTGGTCCCATTTCACAAGAGATGAGGTGCATGCGAGGTGCATCCCCTAAATAACACCCATAAAGATGATTAGAGTGGTTGACCTCACCCTTCTAGTCTACCCCGCATGGCTTCTAGTAAATCAGCTCGCTATTATCTACCGAAGGAAATAATCATCCTTGTATATGCACCTTGACTAATATATCTTTGGGGGACCAAATCTGATGTGACAATAGCTTAGCAAGGTAGCACGCCAGAGTTATCAATTTCGATAGAAATCTTCCTCTCTCAATCCATGTTTGTTAGATGTATCTTAAGTCTTGACTCTGCTATAAAAAAATTTCAATCACTAACGGCCATGTTACTAGAACTCTATAAAACAACAAAAACTTGGTAAAGTTGAATGTCAATATATCATAGAACTGATGAGAAGAGTCTTTCCTCATCTTTCTGTGTTGGTTCCGTTTCCATAACATAACGTGCACTATCCTTTTATTTTTTGTGTAGGTTTCGAAAATTAGACTACTTGTTAGATTCCTCTCTCTCTCTCTCTCTCTCTCTCTCTCTCTATATATATATATGTCTTCAACATTGCTCCACCTTGATTGATCCACAAACCAAACATTTAGTTACCCATCCAATCATCAATCGATCAAATCATGTACTCCTCGAAAGATGATCAAAAGAGACAACAAATGCACTCCTCGACATCCGATATTTACCAGAATGACTCGGCTTATTCCAACCCACCACCATCTGCACCGCAACAGTATGCATCGCCACAACATTATGCACAACAACCGTATCAGCCGCCGCCCCCGCTGCCTGCACAACCACTGTACGACGGCCATCCCGTGCCCGGCATCCCATTTGCAGCTAGTTCATCGCAGCCTTGGTCCACCGGCCTCTGCGGCTGCTTCGACGACGTTTCTAACTGTAAGCTTACCGCCCTCAAACTTATAGGGTGTCATGCATACACTAGGTATAGGAAAACAAGTTATTATGTGTACGTAATTACTATTTTTGTCGCTAAAAATGTAAGAAAAGAGATGTTGAAGTAATATTTTACATTCTCCTAATGGTCACATACGTTTGAGAAATTTATTTTACTTTATTATATGTTCTTTCTTCATCTCAAGATTGATATATTATTTATTTCATTTTCTTGTAAGGGACCTAACCTTGAAGTTCGCTTTGAGCTGAAAAACATAAGTGACGCAGCGGAATTTACGAGAGACTAATAAGCATATTAGTCCAAACGAGATAAACAACTCGTCGCAACGAGCAAACCTCGTGCACAAGAAAGAAAGAGAGAATTTCTGCAATATTATTGATAAAAGTTTAATAATTGAATAGGTTACAGCCCTTTTTATAAAATCCTAACCCTAGAAATCCTATTGTAAAAGAAATAACAAATCATACCAAAACAAGCGGCATTAAATAAAAGATATTTCATAATTAATTAAAATAAAATCCTAATTCTTGTAGACTAAGAATCCTAATAAAGATAGAAATCAAAATCAAACTGAATACGGAAAGTTAATAATTCTAACATAAACGAAAATATTCCTAGCTAAAATCTTAATCTAAAACAATAAAAATAAAATACAAAAACTCTTCATTTTTGTCCTACATCAGTCTGATTTTCTTCAAAAGAACTCGACCTCGAGTTCTCGTTATTCGAAATAATTTCACACGTTGGCACTTGTCTGCATCAATTTTGTACTTCAAATTAATTTTCTTGAATACGAACTTCAACAATGTGCTCCACTCTGCTAGACCTTCAAAATATTCATGTCCCATCTTCCAATAGGTTACAAGTTGACAACAACAGCATCGATGAAATATGGAATATTTAAACTTCTTTCTTAGCTTCAAATAAAAATTCAAGGAAAAGTGTACTTGTGATAATCTTTTCTCTTCATGCTTCAACTTGTTGACAAGATGCACTCAATGAAAATTGGAAACCCAATCAAATTGTTGTACTCCAAGAAAATCGACAAATGCAACATTAATTTTGTTATGCCAGCAATCATGGTTTGAATCCATTCCGTGTATGTATGCTCCGACTTGATTGTTGGTTGATTCTCTTGAATTTATATTTTCGAACACCAATTTACCTTCACCAATGTTGCTGACCAAAATCTCCTCCATGACACCAATATCAGTATCAAACACTTCCAATGTACAACTATTTTGGTCCTCAACAACTTGATCGTCAATACCAATATTATTATTTTTAATATCAACTTCGATTATGACCTCATCCACGACTTCTATATTATTCGTCTTATCACCAACCTCCGTTTCAATTTTTGGTTCATCAACTTGAATCACAACCTCTTTGACAACTTCTTCAACGACATCTTTGACATTAATGGTTGTATTTTGTTGCTTTGGTCCATATTTTTCTTTCAATAATTCCTCATAGTTCCATGGCAAAAATCTCACCCCCAAAAGTCTTTTTATTCTCAACCATGCATGAATTTGACGTTTTCCTAATCGATCTCTTGACGATTGTAATTTTAACCATCGTTGTAGTGCCGGGCCCGTAAGCTTCAATAACAAAAACCTCCACCATTGTTCAAAAGGAGTTTTCGTATACTCAAAAAAATCATCAATGTCCAATATCCAATCCAAACAATCTTCAAAAAATTCAAGACCACTAAATTTTGGCAACTTATTGTAATACTTTAAATTTGCTTGTCGTTTTATCGACTTATAATCATCATGGTTCTCGAATAGCTCGCCTTCAAATTCATTCCTATTATTGTAGTGATAATAAGAATATCCTTCGGAGATGTTTTGGTGAATAGGTTAGTTGCGGGCAAATCTCTCAACACGGTTCCTATTCTGGTTAGAAGGTTGGCGATGGGCAAATCCCAACACGCGATCCTTCTCAACCCTTTCTGGCCTTTGGCGAATTTATAGAGTCAACCCATGCAGCAACTCATAGATCTCTGCGAACTGAGTGCGAGTATCTTGACGGATTTCAGCTAACTGAGTGCTTCGATCCTGCAACTGTATTCGGTTATCCTCCATCACCTTCCTTAGGTCAAGCAAGCCCATGACCAACGTCAATGGGTGTTTCTTCAACTTTGTTTGGTGCCATCGAGCCAGGAAAAGTTGTGCTCTGATACCACTTGACGCAGCGGAATTCACGAGAGACTAGTTAGTGTACTAGTCCAAACGAGATAAACAACTCGTTGCAATGAGCAAATCTTGTGCACAAGAAAGAAAGAGAGAATCTCTGTAATATTATTGATAAAAGTTTTAATAATTGAATAGGTTACAGCCCTTTTTATAAGACCCTAACCCTAGAAATCTTATTGTAAAAGAAATAATAAATCATGCCAAAACAAGCGGCATAAAATAAAAGATATTTCCTAATTAATTAAAATAAAATCCTAATTCTTGTAGACCAAGAATCCTAATAAATGTAGAAATCAAAATCAAACTGAATACGAAAAATTAATAATTCTAACCTAAACGAAAATATTCCTAGCCAAAATTTTAATCTAAAACAATAAAAATAAAATACAAAAACTCTTCATTTTTGTCCTATATCAATAAGGATATGGCCCTAAAGTCAGAGCCGGACCTAAAGTAAGGCCCAAGAAGCCCAGGCCTAGAGCATCCAAAAAGTAGCCTAAATTCGGGGGCCCAAACGGTATCTGGTTTACTACTAATATAAAAAAGTTACCATTGTTTACAAAATGTTTGGTTGGTACAGTTGTTTAGTCAATGAATACGTGAATTGAGTACAGAGTTCAAGTCTTCCAAAGCTCTTTTATGCATTGAAATGTTTTACTTAAAGGCCCCATATTTGGGCTTAGGCTTCTAAAATTTTTGGGCCGGTCCTGCCTAAAGTTGATAATTTACTTCTAATTCAAACATTTTTGCGAGTTCGGAGTTGACTTGGGTGGCAAGTGAATCTCACGCGCTGCCTAAAAGAACTTTGATTTGAAAGGTTTGAATTACTATCTGATTATTTTGCAGGTTGTATTACATGTTTGTGTCCGTGCATTACTTTCGGACAGATTGCGGAGATTGTTGACAAAGGAAGACGAAGTAAGTAAACCACAAAGGAAGGGATCGCAAATGCTTTATCAACTGCAAATTATAGATTACCCCATCATGTTTGAGATTTAATAAACTAACCCTTTTCAATTGACAAATTACCCCCTATCGTGATGTAGCTAGTATAGGAAATTCGATAAAAATCTATCTGATATCATCAAATCCTAATTACAATAGATCACATTGTTCTTTTGTAACTTGTGAAAAGTTGCACATGTTTGAAAATAGTATTTCATAGCTACAAATGACAATTTTGGGCATTATGATAAAGATTTCACAATATCAGACAGATTCCATTGAGTTTTCCCGCCCCCGGCTAAATTACGACAAGGGAATAATTTGTTATGTGACATGAGGTATTTGTAATTTTCCAAATGTGAGGAGACAATTAGTAATTCCTCTCCACGAGAAAAATCTAAAAGGTAAAAATAGAATGAATAAAAAACAAGAAAATCCTGGAGTTGACAAAAGTCAATTTAGTCATTTTCTCAAGTGAATGCTAATTTTATGTAGCTAAATTTGTTGAGAATTAACAATTAATGCAGCATGCGGTACAAGGGGAGTTTTATACGGATTAATACTACTTTGCACCTGCTGTCCCTGCCTCTATTCATGTTTCTATCGTTCCAAGTTGAGGAGCGAATACTCGCTGGAAAAAAGCCCTTGTGCCGATTGCTGTACTCATTTCTTTTGCGAGTATTGCGCCTTGTGCCAAGAATACCGTGAGCTCAGGAACAAAGGTTTCGACATGTCCCTCGGTATAATTAACCCCTCTCTCTCTCTCTCTCTCTCTCTCTCTCTCACACGTCATATGCACGAATATACGGAGGATTTGAATATCAACATTCGTTATCGCGTCATAAATTTCCTGAAATCATCACATCGGAAGAAATTACGAAGAAATGGAATCTACCACATAAGCAATTTGAGTGCTCGCCGGCCGTAAAGGTTTTGAATTGCGTCATGAAAAAGTACGGGTTGATAGACATTAATGAGGAACGATTGATCAATATATCTAATGATGGGGTTAGAGAGAGCCCCTCAATATGTTACTCGCTCTGGCTAACTTTGGGATTTCAACTTTAAAGGGTGCAGAATGATGAGTGCTAAATATTTTGAGTTTCTTAGAATATCCCTCAAATTTTCTACATTAAATGAGAGTTCATATTTTCCAAGATGCATTAACTTTTCATAAGAGTGGGAGCATTTTAAGTTAGCTTGAAATTGGACAAACATTCGCGATGATTAAAAGTCAAAAAATAGACAAACAAATTGGGACGAATGAAGTACAATTTTTATTTACACTTAAACAATCACGAAAATGTATCCCAGTGTATGCTTTATTTTTGACAGTTTTTTTTTGTTTGTTTTGGTACTCCTTGAATTGCATAGGATATCAAGGAAATTTAGACAGAAGGCGTCGTGAAATGCCGATGGCACCATTGCCTCAAGGAGGGATGATCAGATAAAATGGCATCGAATTTGGTTGGTCGTTGAACTTTTGTGATGTTGTACAAGGTAAATTTGTATGTGTCTTTCCGAATAAATTTCTCGTATGTCCCTTTGACTTTTGTGCGAATTCCATTTTAGTCCTTCTCCCATGTACAATATGGCATGTATGTTTAAGAAAAGATGTTGATCGATGTGCTTTATTTTTTTTCCTTTGTTAAGTGTGTGTCTTGCAACTTGAACAATACTCTACTCAGAAATCAGTATTTGAGGTTCCATCTAGGATCTCTTTTGTCATGATCAATTGTTAAATTCGTTCAGGGACATGAAAATTGTTGACATGCATTTCTATTTAGCAATGAGGTTATTGCTCAACTATATATTTTATACGATGAATCTCTGTATATATATTAGCCTTTTTTTTTTGTTTTTGCCAATCGATAGAAGATATCATTTATATCATGTATGAAGTATAAAGTACAAATGCGGGGGACACAACATCAATTGACAGTCGACGAGATAACCAAGCTCAACAACTCAATCAATACAAAAAGTAAGCCCATCATAGGAAAGAAATAAAGAAAAAGCTCATTTGAGGAAAGAACACTCATATCCAGGTGAGGAAATTTAAACTCTTGCCCTCCAAGAGAGATGCAAGAGTCCTGGTTAACTGAGTTAACCCCAATTAACTATATATGTTAGCCATTTGGAAAAAGTATATATTTGTTATTTTGAAGAATAATAGAGCTTGATAAATCTATATGTAAGCCAAAGGTCCCTTCATTATAATGAGAGCCTCTACTTATAGGCTCAAGGATATGTAGGATTATAATTTGGAAAATCAATTTTGTCGCTTCTTTCAAGTCGGTAATATAGATAAAAGAATATTCTTATTATTCTTATTTTTTTGTCTTGAAGAATGCTTCAACGGCTTACATGTTTGGGCTACCCAATTTTTCAACCCATTTGGCCAGTTCCGTTCTTATTTTTTCTTGGTCTTCACCGTATCAAATGAATAGAACCCAAGAATTTGATGGACCCAATAATTGTTTGAATCCTTTGACCTAGCTAGGGATGAGAAAAATTTTGTCAAATTGCGAATCCAGTCCAAACCAATCCAAACCGAAAGGTTTAATTCGGTTTTTTAGTAGAACGGTTTGGTCATGATTTAAGAAAAATTAGAAACCATGTTATATGGTAGTTTTTGGATTTACCTTTACGGTTATGATTTTGAACCGTATAATACATATATCTTAGGACATGCTGACAAGCGGCTGTTGCTACCCTTTTGCTACCTCATTCCAATTCAATAGTATTAGCAATTACCTTTGGCTTTTTATTTGGTTAAACTATCTTAAGATATTTAGTACTAGTTGGTATTTTTGGTTGGTTCATTTTAGTGACTTACCAATATATCATTTTCTTAATTTAAGATCGACTTGAAGCAATTGTTGGTATTCTACTCTTAATTAGTTGGTTAATATTAGTGTGTTTAAGTATATCATTAGGTGGGTGTGAATTGTGCAGATGAGTTGTGAATTTTGCATTTAGGGGTGAATTCCGGAAAATGATTGTGAATTCTTGAAAGAGATGTGAATTCTAGGGGTATGAATAGTCCAAATGGGGCGTGAATTCTGCAAAAAAAAAGATGTGAGTTTTAGAGGTGTTAATTCTACAAATGTGTGAATTTTACAAATGAGTGTGAATTCTCAGGGGTGTGAAAAGTGATAGGGGCAAAATTGTAAAAACATCTTTAAAAAGGGTCTAGATGGGATACCACTTTAAAAAAGGGTTTTCATGGAATCCCATATAAAATTTGTGACCGGCCAGAAATTTCGCAAAAAAAAAAAAAACCTGAGGCAAAGCCCAAAAATAAACCAAAGGCCTAATCTGCCCAGATTCAACATCAAAAGCCCAGTCCAGCCCAACCCAAACCCTAATCAAAGGGTTCGTTAGAGAATAATTATTCTCGAGTTCATTACATATCCTTTATCTGTCCCTGACTAAAATAATAAGCAAATAAAAAATATTAACTAAGTAAGAAACAATATATATTTATTTATTTACGATAGGTCCATTTGGTTTTGTTCTCTTTGGGATGAGAAATGGGTTACTTGACTCAAGGATTAGAGTGTTGCTTTCATACGACGGGAATCATTAATTGGTTCAAATCCAATAATAGCTAGGTAGAACTTATTAATTAGACACCAAAGTCAATGGTATCTAATTAGTTTTTGTATCCATCTTCTTTTTTTATTCATTTTTTTCGTTGAATTAAAATTGAATTCCACTTGATTGCATTTATTTGTATTAAATCGTATTTCATACAAGAGAATCAAATCATAATCGGGTCTATAAGTATAATCAGAACTTCTTTAGATTATTTTTCTGCCTTGCCACATGGCAGCTAGCTTGTGGGGTGTCCAATTGGCCATGAATTTGTTGCTCCCTCTATTCCGATTTGTTTGTCCACTTTTGATTTTTAAGTGTCCCAAAATGTTTGTCCATTTACTTCTAATTGAATTAATTTTTCATTTTTTGCCCTTTCTTTAGTGGAACAAATTAACTTTTTAAAAAAAGTTGAGGATAAATGTTCTCTTACTCCAGTCCAACTCCTTGGCGTCCTTCTCTCTCCTCAAAACATCCGCCAGGCTTCCTCTCTCTCCATGTACTCGCAAATCAGAAAAGTGTGCTTTTCGTGGTAGCAGAAGCCATAGAATTTCACGATGTTCCGGTGCCTTATTTCCGTCAGCGTTGCTACATCATTCGCAAAACTCTTTATCTCCCCAATCTCTGAGCCTTCATTCATGAATACACTACAAGAAAATCGTTCTATAGCAACGGTCGAAAGCGTTGCTAAAAATCTAAAAACCGTTGGTAAAGACCCCTTTAGTCTATACCAACGGTTCTAGAACCGTTGGCCAAACCGTTGCAATATATCCGTTGCTATAGGGTTATAGCAACGGTTTTGTCAAGCGTTGGTACAAATTTTTTTTTACTAACGGTTCCATTAGCAACGGTTATAACCGTCGCTAAAGGTCTTTTTTTTAAAAAAACAAACCACTGTGTGATGTAAGCCACCACGTGGCACTGCCATGTCACACATGTGCTGACGTGGCGACCACGTGGCACTTGCATGGCGCCTACATGTCGCTGACGTGGCGTCTACGTATCGCTGACGTGACGCCCCGCGTGGCTGGGAAATATTGTTGCACCTCCTGAGAATCGAACCCGTGACCTCCCGTCTTCGCGCGCGCGCGCGAACCAACTGAGCTAGCCCATGACTTGTGAGGAATAATACATCTTTTAATATTATACTATACTAGCCGGATTTTTTTTATTCTTTTGGTAAAATTTCGGTTTATACTATGCAAATACTTATTAGTTTCATTTTTTTTTTATCCGAAGCGTTTATTTTTTACAAAATAGTTCCATTATTCACTTATCATCAATTAAATTGAAATGCACCAGGTTCCAAAAAAAAAAAAAAACCCTCTCTGTTTTCCTTTTTTTTTTTCAATATTAATTTTGCCATTTCTAAATTTTTGTTAGATTCACATAAATATTTTTGATTGGTTAATCATTACTATGAGATGAGTCTAAAAAATTAAAAAAAATGTAATTAAAAGCATAAAAAATCAATATGGGTGAAAAAATATCAAACAACTAACATTTGTTGTCTTTAGTGTCATCTTATATGATTTTTTTTTCAATTTCAGTCCACAATTTTATATTTTTTTTATTCTTATTAAGATGAATGATTAATCCCAAAATGAATGATTAGTTTCAAAAATTACCACAAAATGCTAAAAAAATACGTTAAATAAACATTATCGGAAAAAATATCACAACAAAAATTTAGGAAAAATAGCCATAACAAAAGCAACGGTTAATGAAAACCGTTGCTAGAGTGCAGTTTATAGTAACGGTTATTGAAAACCGTTGCTATAGGCCAGTTTTTAGTAACGGTTAAGGAAAACCGTTGCTATAGTGTTATAATCTAGCAACAGTCACATAAAAACCGTTGCTATAATCCTATTTCTAGTAACGTTTTAAAAACCGTTACTATAGACCATTTATACCAACGGTTTTTGCAACCGTTGCTAAAAAAACCGTTGGGATATCCAAAATTTCTTGTAGTGATAGCTTTTTAACTGCTACTACTTGTTGAGGATTTACATAGAATATAAGATAGTTATCAATTGAAAGGATAGATACAGAAATTTTATTAGAAACTTCCAAAAGTACCTTCCCACTTGGTAAGTTAACTTTGTAGACTCTGGCCGATCCTCCCTGTCCAATGCAGTATGCATCGTCGAAATTGTCTGTAGCGCGGACGATATCTCCATACGCAATTCTTCCACAGATATTCTGGATCAAAAAGATGTTTTCTCCCTTCACCACATCTTCTTTCTGGCTTCTCCGGTTACTTCTTCGAGGAAGCACGATAGCCCCAACAAGCAGAAGCAAGAGAAATAATGAGCCTAACGAGGCAGAAACTGCGATAATGATCAACCGCGAGTTTCCTTCGTTTTCCTTACCGCCCCCTAACACTGAGTTGTTGCATGGTGTCAAACCTTGGTTTGGATCACCACAAAGATTCTTGTTATGAGAAAACGCTTCGGGCGGAGACGATTTGAAAACCTTGGAGTCAGGCAGAGGACCCTCCAGTTCATTGTACGACAAATCGATCGTTGACAAGCTGAGCATTCCACTAAACGAATCCGGTATAGAACCGGAGAGAGAGTTGTGGGAGAGGATTAAAATTTCTAGTTTAATCAACTTCCCGAGTTGAGGCCAAATCGCTCCGGTGAGTGAGTTGTAACTAAGATCAAGCAGTATTTGTAAAGTTCCAAGATTACCAATCTGATAGGGAATGCTCCCATTCAATTGGTTTTTACTCAGGCTTAGAAACAACAATCTCGAGATGTCTCCAATTTGACCCGGAATCGGTCCGCTTAGCATGTTCATGGAGAGATCAATAGAAGCCAAATTGGATAGTCCCCCGATTTCGAATGGTATTTGACCAGAAATTTGGTTGTCACTCATGTTTAACGTCAATAGTTTCGACAATCGTCCAACTTGCGCCGGAATTCTCCCGGATATCTTATTGGAAGAAAGGTCAAGCAGTACTAGCTGGTTCAATTGGGAGATCTCCATTGGGATTTCACCTCCAATGGAATTCCCACCAAGAATCAGCCGTGTCAAGTTACTGCATTCTCCCCATGTGGGTGAGATTTTCCCTTGTAAATTGTTGTGGCTCAAGTCGATAGACCTGAGGTTCGGGTACACTCCGAAATCTTGATCAAGATTTCCTGTTAGTTGGTTATACTCAAGCCCGACTCTGTACAAGGATGTGCAGTTTTTGAGGCTCACCGGGATCGGACCAGTGAAATTATTGTACGCCGCGGTGAAATTCGCTAGCACTCCACCTTGACACACTTGTGGAGGTAATTGACCACTCAAGTTGTTATAAATTAGATGAAAAACTACCAATGATGAAAGATTTCCGATTTCTTCCGGTACTGGACCGGATAGGTTGTTCGAAAATAAGCTCAATCCGGCTAACTTGGTCAAGGTGCCGAAACTCTTAGGAATCTGGCCAGAGAATCCGTTTTCGTTAAGATGTAGGAAAGTTATCTTACTCAAATTACCCAAAGACTGAGGAATTGGGCCTGAAAATCTGTCTGTTATCTAAAGCCAAGATTGTCAAATCTTCCAAATTACCTATCTCCGGTGGGAGGGGACCACTGAGCAAGGTATCCTGGAAGAGTAGCCTTTGGAGGCTGAGCAGGCCGGTTTTAGCCTGATGTGACCCGCGGTCAGGAAATAACCACGGGTCAAGCTGCCCTGTTATGGCGTTTCGCCCAAAATCCAGCTCGACAACCTTGGTGAGATTCGCGACAGAGAGAGGGATGGTGCCCGAGAAAGAGTTGGTGGAGAGATCAAGATACACGAGGTTCGAGAGTAGGCCAATGTTGGTGGGTATGGTACCGTTGAGTTGGTTGACTTTGAGGTCGAGACGGAGGAGGAGAGGGAAATATGAGAAATTTAAACGGTCAAGAGTACCTTGTAGTCCCGTGTAGGCATGGTTCAGCTCGGTTACATTTCCTGCAGCGTTGCATGAAATTCCACGCCAGTTGCATGGGCTTGAAGCTGAAGAGTTGCCATTTGTTTGGTTGAAAATCCACGAGCTGACGATTGTTTGGTTGCGTAGGCTTTGTTTCCACCGGAGAAGTGCTTCGGCTTCGGGATTTTGCTGTGGTTGAGCGGTGGAAGGAGGTGGGAAAATCACCAGAACGGCTGAGAGAGCCAGAGCAAGGTAGTTGAATAGGTTCGGCATTGTGAAAAGGTCTGATTCGGTGGTTCGATTTTTCTGTGTGCACTTTATTTATTTCCTCTTTCAGGCGGAAAGAAAGGGACAATAATGAAGGAGGGACAAAAGTCAGACTTATTTGATTTTTTTGGGGCCCACCTCGAGTCTCACACAAACAATTCAATGCGTTCATTAATTGTAAAATATTTTTTGAAGGATCTCCGCTAAAAATCACCTCAATCCAATATCTATAGATACTTAATCCAATCATCTAACTATTCATTATCTGGAAATCAAAATAAAAAATTGGATGATTCAATCGAGCATCTATAAGTATCAGATTGAATTGATTTTTTTGCAGAGGCTCTTGAAAAAATATTTTGCATTTAATGAACGGCTTGAATTCTTTGTGTGGGACCTAATGTGGGCCCCACAAAAAATTTATGTAAAATATGTATCTATTTTTGTGTGTAAAGCATCGTTGATACAACTCTGATACAACTATGTTCGGAGTTGTTCCATTTATGTAATGTGTTTTAAAATCATGTTCTTAATATGTGTGGGCAGCATCGTTTTATAATCTCCGTTTCTTGTATGCGATTAACTTAAATAGTACAGTACATCTAATTTGGGGGTGGATTAATGGAGCTGCTCCAGAGGGTCTTTTTTTTTTTATATACTTTTCCTAAAGCTGCTCCAGGGTCTATTTTTATATATACTTTTCCTAAAAAAGGTGTCTAGAATTTTATCTTGACTAATCTCCACAAACGTATCATCTCCGTTATACATTTATTTACTCTACTTATAAAAACGTGAAGCCTCAAAAGTGTTTCCCACACTTTCCACTTCCAAAAATACCCGTCAAATAAACCCTAAATAACAGACCCAGCCCAATTGAAAACAATACCACGCCTTTTCACAGCGACGGAAAACACAACATGTCATTCCGAACTGTTGCGTCTCTCCAAAACCACAATCCTGTATGAACCGTATTCTCTTCAAGCATAAGACAACTGCTGCATCCCTCACAACTCCCCTAGACCATTTGAAGAGCCTCTCGAATGTCCTTCTCCCTCTCAACTCACTACAAGGAATAACACATTTGCCGGCGCTTGAATAACGCCATTAGAGGCCCGTTAAACGCCGCCCAATATTCACTGGCGTTTTATACCAAACGTCGGGGACATGGCCGTCGGCTTATATTTCCGGCGCTTAAAAAACGCCGAGGTAGAAGTTATGCCGGCGTTTTTAAAAACGCCGTCTAAAAGGTTCAGCTGTTAACATTTGACATCCATCCGTTATAATTTGACGTCCGTCCGTTATAGTGACATCATTGTGACGTATTACGCCAACGTTTTTGTCAAAAACGCCGGAATCAAGTTTTAAAAAAGCCCACAAAATCTGGGCCCAAAATCCATTATTTAGCCCAGCAAATTAGAACTCCCTTATTTAACCCAACAAATTTCTATTTTAAAATCTAGGCCCAAAATCCATTATTTAGCCCAGTAAATTCCATTTTAAAACCTTTAGGTAAATGTTTGAGCCAAAAAAGAGTTTAAAAACCAAACTTCAACTGAAATGATGTGCCTTTTTTTTTTAAAAAAAGGGCAAAAATCTTATTAACGAAGACTCGATAATGGGTACATCGAGAGAGAAATAAGAGGGGAAAGAAAAAAGGGGCAGGATGGGGGTGAAAACTTCCAACGAGAGTGCTAGGTACAAAATTCCACCACCAACATCCAGAGGCCATAAATATGATCTGCTACCCGAAATCATCCGTGTAATTGCAACCAATCCATTCATCCTCATAATCTTTCAACCATCAATCCAGCAAAACATATCAGCAATATTCTACCTCATAGAATAATAATACAGCAACACAAATTGTATCAGTAGCAAAATCCAGATCTCTTAGCCCTCCAAACAGGACACAAAAGAAACAAGACAAACAAAACCACAAAAAATCAAGAGGCAGTTTATATATGAGGCCTCCTTTTGCTCTTGCTCTTGTTCTTTGTCTTTGATTGGGCAACCTACACACAAACAAGAATTGTCAGTTTAGGCAGCTTTTATGTTCATTCATGCACAAAGACATTTGGATATCTAATAGTCTGCTAGCTCTTAACAGGCATTTGGATAATGCTATATTAACGTAATCATTTCCAGATCCTTTCATCATAACCACAGCTAGCTGGAAAAAAAAGAGAGAGAGAGAGAGAGAACCACGGCTCCTGCTTAAGGTTATTAATCTGCTTAAACGGGATACAGCTTGACAAGGGTATTGATTGGTAACTCACCCACATAAGAAGATAAAAAAAATAGAAAGTACATGTTGGGCATATCACTCACCTTTTGGTGACTCGACGAGGAGGTAAACTCGTGCGAGTTTTGTTGCGGTCGTGACATTGGGTGATGACCCCAAGCAGCCTCACGTGCAGCAGGCCCTCCCCTGGTCACCAATTGAGACTCCAAATACTCCATCCTTGTTTGCTGAGCTTGAATGGTAGCAGCTTGCGCTTGAATAGTAGCATCCATTTGTGTACACATAGCAGCCATTTGCGTCTCCATCATCTCTTTCATTTGTGTCTCGAATTGGACCCGGTACAATTGAAACTGCTCTTGCATTTGTGCTTGAAATATATGGGTTTGCTCTTGTGATCGCCGATATCCACCTCCAAAACTTGGTTTCAAAGTACTACTACTTATGATTTCTTTGCTCCTTCATTTTTTGGATTGCTACTTGCGTAGAAACTAAATGAATTTAAAGATCCTGAAAGGACAGGTAAGCTCTAAGAATTCAATCTAAAGGCAGCCTGTAATAACAAAGAAAAACTCGTTGCTTTACTCGACAAGAGGGATTTACAACCACCAATCATAACTTAAAAGACCCTACTACCAAAGGATCACAACTTGTCACCACCAATTAAACATGAGCAACTGCCTATGTGTGCATACGTTAGTGGACAGATAAGGAGTATCCGTAATCATAACTTAAAATCTATGTATATTCCATGTTTCCTGATACTAGAAAAAGTAGCAGTGCAATTTCCTTGTTAACGAAATGATAGATGAGTTCACCAACTTTAACAACTTTTCTCAACCCGAAAAGGACACTAATACATACCACGACCTCATTAACGACATCACTTGCCAACGAGCCCTCTTTCAAGTACGCAGCCTTCCACACCTGCATGCGACTTGCAGGAACCCCTTTGTTCCTATTTGTCTCCTGCAATTAGGTATGCACTAATTAGTTAGTAAAGAAGTCTACTGAAATAAGGGGACTAGCTAGCTAGCTAGCTTATTTTCACCACAAATGAAAAAGATCGATGTTAAAATTTTGACTTACCAATTGAAGTCGAGCTATGATTGGGTCTCGTAGCAGGAAGACTTCCAAGGGGGTACCATGTTGATGGTGGATCAGGTATGTTATAAGGACTATCATCCAGACTTGAAGATCTTTCAGAACCTGACTGCTCAGTCTCACTAGAAGAACTTTCCGAACCTGACTGCTCATTCTCACTAGAAGAACTTTCAGAGGCAGTGCATCGAGCCTAGATCCCAATTTGTTATCGAACCTAGATCCCAATTGTTTCAAACAACAGAAGACAGAAAGAACAAGAAATTTCTTCCTTCCACATTTTTTTTGAATCTTTGTGACTGAAGCTAGGATGTACTTGTGGTAGCTTGTAAAACTTACCAGAGGTTCAATATCAAACACGGTGAAGAGAATCTAAAGTCAGGTACATCTGCATACAAAAACAAACTCATCATTTCCCATCCAGGGCTTAAAGGACCTAAAAACAAAATCTTAAGCAAAATTAGTACAAATTCATTTCGAAATCTTCCAAGAGAACAAATCCCTACGAAAATCAAAATCGGAAAATACTAACCTAACCAAATAACAATTATCAATAATGAAGCCACAGCCAAGTAACGGCATTAAGGTATTACTCGGCGATTCATGCAAACCAAAACATCAGTACTTTCATTAGCAAAATAATCAATAAAAACCTATTATAAGTCTGAAACTCGGATTACGTTTGGAAAATTGTCATCGAACCATAATACGCGCAATAGATAAGATGAAGACAAAAAAAATAGAGTAGGAATCGAACCTCGCAAAAACCATAGCTAGGTCTTTGAAACATCAACTGATCAAACATGAAGCCTCACATTTCCCTCTACAGGACGATTCGACGAGTTAGGGATCCGATCTATCGACTGGAAAGTTAGGGCTCTGATCCGATTGAAGCGATTGAAAATAGAGAGGAAACAAATAAAGAGTAGAGTTCAAAACCTTGCAAAAACGGCTTGGAAACCACAACCATGAAGCCTCTCAGTTCCTTGTAGAGAACGATGCGACCGGTTAGGGCTCCGATATGGTGAGTCGTGAAGCCTTCAACTGAAACCACGACCGTATAGCTACGATCGAAGCGATTGCAAACAGAAATCGATAAGAGAGTGATAGAGTAAAGAGAGAACGAATCGATTCGACGGAAGAGAGAAGATTTCGATCGATTGAGGGAGGTTAGCGATTGAAGATCAAAGGAAGAAAAAGAGAGAGACGTTCGAACTTTACGGAATGACTGAACGAGGTTTAACTTCAGGCGTTTGCTTCCGTTAGACTAAGGCGTTAAGTTAGTGGAAGCGTTTATGGAACGCCAATTTTATTCTCTGTGACGGCGCACGTACAAGCGCCGTGTTCCAAACGCCGTTTAATCCAGTTTTTCTTGTAGTGAAAGATGTGGAAGAGCTGAGTGATGCTTGACCGATTTCATTGTCCTAAATTAATGGGTTGCCCTAAGCGTAGGGCGATTGATGTAACACAATATCCAGTAAGACTGGAGTCGAATGTATAGAGACGGTGAAATGTGCTGACTTAAAACTCGGGTTGTATAATTTGAACGGGCTCTTAAGTAGCCACTCCTTGTATTTGATGCTGAGATTAACTAAACTAAAGAAATTGTTTGGTTTTTTAAAATAATTTAAAGGAGGTACGGTCATAGGGCTTATAGCACTTGCAACCAATCCCAGACTTATCTGCTCTATTCGGTGTTCTTAAAAACATTCAACTTTAGATTGAAAAAGATACCCTGCAAGATGTAAGACCCTATGGTCGCCGTTTATCCATGCACAACAGAAAATGAGTTTTGGACCCCCATTCTCCCATTCACATGGGTTCCGACAATGCTCATGTTCATCTGCGGGAAGCATTTTTCCATTCTAAAATCATTTTAGGTCCATCCTAACCACGGCGTGCTAATCATCCACGAACCTACCTAATCAACTACTCGCTCATCATAAAATAAGAAACAATGGAAACGTTAATTTGAAACATACTTCTATTACGCGAGATGAAAAATAAATAAAAGATCTAAGTTAAACAAGAACCTACAAACAACTTTTATAAAGAACAAAAATTAAAATGAATTACCAGAATACGAATAATTAAACGAAACTTTAAATAACTTGAAAGAAACAAACTCAGAAGAAAAACTATGGGAACCAAAATTCTCGGCAGCTTTGTACGTTCTTTTCTTCAGTCCGAAATTTTACTTTTTGAAGTCAGTA
>BPLS01027904.1:0-28930 GCA_019656275.1 Rhododendron kiyosumense
TCTCTCTCTCTCTCTCTCTCTCTCTCTCTCTCTCTCTCTCTCTCTCTGTGTGACATTAAAATTCCAATTACAAGACTTGCTTCTGTCATCTACGATGCCATCCCACTTCTTCCGAAAACTCGATTCAACGTTGCTCAGGGTTACTCCTAAGTTATCCACGCTTCAATTTTATCACCTTCTCTCTCTCTCTCTCTCTCTCTCTCTCTCTCTCTCTCTCTCTCAATGAACTGAATTTCTCGACTCTGTTCATTTACTTTTTGGCTACAGTCTGCTAGCTCCATTGTCGAGCAAACTATTCACCAATTCACCATTTGAGCCGAACTGAGTAGGAGGAAGAGATATCTAAGTTCTAACCCAGGTGAAAGTGTTGACCGCTCGGGAGGCCAAGCAGGAGGAAGGGAAAATCTAGCACAGGTGAAAATGTTTTAAGTGTTTAGTTTTATCCCTTTGGACACATTTGATTGCCAGATTAGTTGTACCATGTTTGATTTGGGTTGCTATATAAGGGCTAGGATAAGGAGTCGAGAATCATCTTGCAGCTGCTTTACAGTGTGCCATCTCATAGCGGGTAGCAGCTAGTCTTGCATGTTGAAAACATCTAACCTTTTTCGTTTATGTAGTATGGAAGTGTCCGTTTGATGACACGTGGCACCCGAACGTGCATCTCGAGCCATCCAAGCGTTGTTTGGACGGCCAAAATTTTAGAGTGGTCGGGTCTGGGCTGTCTAAAAAATGTTTGAACCGCTCAGAGGCGCACTGATTACCTGTTTGATTCTTGAGCAAAAGAAAAGAAAACAATAATGCTGGATGAGAAAAATTATGAAGTTCACAGGAGCAACAGTTAGCAGATTGAAACCGACTACAATGCCATATTACCATCTCATATTTCCAGAACATGATACTGGACCTAGCAGAGTATTCCAGTCATACGCATAGTTAACCATTAGTTTGAAAGCACCAACCACCCTAAACTTAACAACAGCTTTTGAGCCTAAACTGACCATAATGCCATATCACAGTCATATTTCCAGAACAGGATACTGGACCTAACAGTATTCCAGTCATACGCATAGTTAACCATTAGTTTGGAAGCGCTTAACCATTAGTTTGGAAGCGCTTAACTTCCCAAAAAGTAAAGACAAGTCAACAAACAACATCAACAGCAATGTGAAATCTCCACCTAAGCATACTCCTAGCGTGAAATCTCCGCCTACCCTGAAATAGAACAGGAATGAACAGTTAACAAACAACTTGTAAATAACATGACATGATTACATTGTTAGCCTAAAGGCTGCGACAGTACAAGGGAAAATTGTACATTATTATCCGCTATTTTGTCGCATTTAGTACAAGCACAATTTTTGTTCAACTTGTACTGCAACACGCATTAAGTACAAGGGAAAATTAAGGGCTATTTGTCCTCAGGCAAATGCTGGGAACCATAGAAAGGGAGTTGCTTCAACAAATGACTAGCATTGGTGCATGCAACAAACACTAGACGTTGTATCAATAACCCAAGTAGATGTGGAGCAATAAAAAACTAGTTTTGATGACAAAATGCCCCAATTGCGACTACGAAGACTAAACTCAAGACGAGAATGCCCAAAAGTATTCTTATGATTATGCTAGCTGCACTGAAGTAGGCAAGAGCCTCAAAAGGCCGAATCAGACAGGAAAGCTTTCCATCCAAATCCAAGACCCTATTTCTAACCCTCTGGCCCTGATTCCCATTCCAACGCAGCAACGCTCGACTCCAAGAAGTACCCACTTTTTATAGTTATTTCGTCTAATTTTTGTTTCTTCCTCTGCGTTTTCATTCCTCTCTCCTCCCCCTCTTTCTGTGTTGTGGAGTATGATCGAAACTCCAAGGGTTTTTTGGAAATTGTGGTGCGGTTAGGGTTTTGGTCATCAAGTTTCATGATTTAAACTAATATATATATATATTGCAAAACAAACATTCATGGCCGAAGAAAACCATGCTCCTCTTTGGAGTTACATCACAAAAATTGCAATTTTTCTGAACTTGAATACATGGGTACATACTCTAGAGTCGAGGTACACTTGCTTAACCTCCTGGAAAAGGGATCAGATTGTGCCCAAGAGGGATTCCAAAACAGATTACTGATATGCAAAGGAAAGTTGAAGAACCTGATGAAAGGGTTAAAATGGCTCCCTTGCTTGTCATATTTGACAATTAAAAAAAAAGATGTACTTTGTTTTGGGTAATTGACATGTGGAACTTGATGCATGCACTCTTGATTTCTATGACGTTGCTTTTTGTTGGTCACATAGGTTTATATCCGTTAAATGTAATAAAAATAATGTTTAAAATGTAAAAAAAGGGACGTACCTCGGCCATACCCATACTCTAATTTTTTTAGGAATTTTCCGGATACATACTCATACTTTCCGTACCATACAATATACTGGTACCTGATATGCATGCACAACTACCAAGCAAAGTACCGGTATAAATAAAATAGCCAGTACAGGTACATATCCTTTGAAGCGGGTGTTGGATAATTTCCCAGCAGTTGACACTAAATATCAACAGGTTTCAGAATTCTAATTTATTGGTGAAGCATGGGGAGTTTACACAGAAGTAGCACAAACCACGGATCAAAGACGTTGCTCTCACGTCTCAATACTGAGAATTAGCTTGAAAATGAGATTGAACCTCATATTAAGACAACTGAACAAGAAGTACAATAGCTAAATTAGCTGGAGAGTAAATGAGCCAACCAACAAAAGTGGATCAAATTCAAGAAGATTGTTTCAGGTTTCCATGCAACTTTTTTTGTAAGTGCTACGTTGTTCCATAAAATACAGAACACCAGCAAAAGGAAAAGCTGGAGTAACTAAAAAAAGTTCAGAGATCAGTTCTGCTTTTCTCCCGCAAAAGTTAATAAGATTAGGGTTAAATGCCTTTTCCTAGGTGATCATCATTCAAATTCTTTTATAGGAGGGTGAAAAACAATACAATGAGGATTTCATTCCAGCCGATCATCTGAACTTACTAGTACTAATGTAATACAAAGTGCAAACCCAAAATAGTACCCATCGCCATACCCCTGCGTTCCTGGAAGGATCATGACTCACAATGACCCAAAGACTTGCAAAAGCTTGCCTCTTGCGAAAAAGAAAAAAATGTTCAGGCTTGGAACTTTTCTTACGTCAACTTGCTCGCCTTGTGGCTAATTAAATCAAACAGAAGCGATTCGATGAAGAAAAGAAAGAGGATTATTGAAAGAAGAGGAAGAAAACCAGAGATGTACAAGAAACAAAGGAGAACGGACGCGTACTGTGGTTGGGAACGTTCGTTCTACAAAACAATTTGCTAGGGCATCAGCATATCATGGCATCCAACACCCGCTCCTATGTCCATGTAAAGTAGATCCTAAATCTCCATTCCCTAAAGTCCGCCAGTTCCTAAAGTCCTCTTCATGAAAAATATACTGATTCCGCGGAAATAAACATCTCAAGTTCTTCCACTTTCAAGCACCATTGGTGGCAAATATTCGAGATCAAGAAAACAAGCTACATGATATGATGTAACCAAGTATCATTATTATAACAATACTGAATATTCCATGTTCTGTACATAAAAACCATAAACAAGCGTTCTCATGGGTTTTTTCTTTACGCAGAGTTCCCACATACATTATTCAAAAAGCATAAATATTTCTGTGAAATGAAACTAATTTATTTCTCACGTTCAAGATATCAAAAATCTTCAACTAATTTTTGGTCTGGCAAAAGGTGCACCTTGGCAGTGGACTTAGTGAAGCTGCAACAAAAATACATATGGGAAAGGAGAAAAATAAAAGGCCATCGTATCCATTCAAAATCAGCAACAATTCACCAACGTCAAAAAAACTAAAGAAAAGGAAACACAGCACCTTTTCAGCAATACCATAACAATGTCAACACGTATAACTGTATAAGCTCATTTAATAGGGAAAAAAGTGTACCTTGGAGTAGATAGGATTACGGTTCAGGCATGATAGATGTGACAGCTTTCTGATCCTCCAAACTATTCACTTCGGCCTGGAAGTTGAGAGTGGGAGAACCAGAACCAGCCATATCCTTGACCTGAGAGGTAATATAGTAGGTCCAACCAGGACTATAACCACCGATGTTTGCCTTGAGGACCTTCACAAATTGGTACTTTGTATTCTACAAATTTCAAGAGAGATGTCAAACCAAATACAAAGAAAGAGGTGAGGTGGAAGAATTTAAGGAACCACCAAAAGCCCGCACGCATGTACGCACATACATTATGTTTGTTGTGCTTATCAAGGGCCGACTTTGCATACCCTTCAATCATCTTAACTAACATGGGGCTGCCCAGCACAAATGGTCTAACAGGGATATTGGAAACACATGCGGGAATATCCCCAACATCAAACCCCTGCAGTTATATAAAGCAAAGTTATGCAATCATTATTAAAGAGAAGAGGGAAACTATTAAAGAGGTGATATGAGACCAATGTAAGTCAAAAGTACAATAAATCAATCCAATCAAGGGCAAAGCGTATGGCCGGCCTATGGGGGAAATCATTGCCAACTATCTTACTCCTAATCCAGTGTTGGCCAATAGCGTGGAATGGTTGCTTTCAAAGAATGGCATGTTTTGTGCCAAATCTGCTTGGGATGCTGCATCTAACGAATGGCATGTTTTCTGTCAAATAATAACTTCAAAGAAGACATTTAAAGAATGGCATGCTGGGAAAAAAAATTTGAAGTTGAATGACGAGGCAGCAGCTGTGGCCTGTGTGCAAAACGGAGGGCTCTTTCAAAAGGTGTTTTTACTACACAAACAAAGAAGTAGTAATAAGATAAACATCAAACAGAAGAATCATTTGATCTGCATTTCCGCATGTACGTATGTGGACATCCACACACATACCCCGCTCTCACGGAGCCTCTTTTCATAATCAAGCCGCTGTGTGGATGTAAGCTCGACGAACTCCGGGCCCAGATAATGTCGTCGTTCTGTTTTTTCTCTTTTAGCACTCCCCACCTTGTGAATTTGATCTAGTAGATGTTGCTCTCGCTCATGATCCTCCTTCTGAAGTTTCTCCGCTTCCTCCTCCCCTAGTAGAGCTGTCCGATTTTTATGTAACAGAAGCCTTCTTCCTCTCTCCTCCCCCAGAAGCTCCATAGAGTGCTCTTGACCCGGTTTCGGAAAAACCAACATTCTGATCAATTAAAATGGAACCAGAGAGATTGTTATACAAACAAGCAGGCAGGCTGTTAATAAAAGCATCATCATCATATATTATTAAAATGGGTAGGCAACTACAACGACTAGACAGCAACCAATCTCAATCAATAACTAATACAACCTCCCAAAAGACAAAAGACAATAATCTCGATTTGAAGAATCAATAGCGTCGCCACGGAGAGAGAGAGAGAGAGACGTACCCGAAACAGCACGTATAGCTGCCGAGGGTTGCTGGCATTTCTTCTATCTTGGGATCCACTGGTAATTCAGAGATTGAGAGTGGAGTATCGAGTGTCTGCTTCTCAAGCACTCGGTCTACCAGACGTTGCTCTCGCTCGTAATCCTCCTGCTGAAGTTTCTTGGCTTCCTCCTCCCCTAGTAGAGCTATCCGCTTTTTATGCAAAATAATTCTTCTTTCTTTCTCCTCCCTCAGAAGCTCCACAGAATGCTCTTGCCCCGGTTTCAGAAAAACCAACATTCTGATCAATTAAAATGGAACCAGAGAGATTGTTATACAATACAAGCAGGCAGGTAGTTGATAAAACCATCATCATCATAAGTTATTAAAAACAGGTAGGTAACTACAACGACTACTACGACTAGACAGCAACCAATCTCGATCAATAACTACTACAACTGAACCCCCAAAAGACAATAAGTCTTCTTTATTTCAGAAGCTCCACAAAATGCTCTTGACCCGGTTTCGGGAAAACTAACATTCTGATCAATTAAAATGGAACCAGAGAGATTATTATACACACAAAAGGGCGGCTGCAGAAAGGTTTCAGGGGATGTAATATTTTTTTAATATTGTCAGCACTGAATTATTCCTACGTAGCTAAAGTAAAATGAAAAAATCCTCTTAAACTTGTGAGTCAATAGATAACAAAATAAATTAGGCTAAATAAATTTTAAACCAAAATAAATATATGTTATCTCTGTTATAAAACAGAAGGGTGTGGGGACAAGTTGTTAGAACGGTTTAGATTCATTTGATCCAAAGGCTGTAGTGCATCCTCCAACTTCCCGGTTAAGTGTGCATAGTTTTTACCTAAATCACAAAACTGTCATCCCCGTTTAACAGGGATGCATAGCGCCGTAGGCACGGGTTTACACTAGTTTTTACAAAAAGTGTGGACGTGGTACACAAACAAAAAAAAATTATGCTTTCATCACCGTTGAACCAAAATCCCGGAGCCGCCCCTATACATACAAGGGGGCAGATGATAAAATCATTGATTACCATTCGTTCCATCGCAACAATCCAATTCGTTCCTCGTAGGGATGCAAACGAGCCGAGCCGAGCTTCCTTGTGTTCGATCTCAGCTTGTTCACTAAACTAGCCTAAAACTCGAGCTCAACATCAACTCGTTTGTAAATGAGCTGAGCCCTAAATGAGCCGAACCCTAAACAAGCCGAGCTTGGCTCATTTACATTTTACTTAACGCGCATTTTAAACGAGCCAAGCCTACACAAACGACCCAAGCTTTAACGAGCCGAGCTTTTGAGTGTCGAGCTCAGCTCTTTTAGTAAACGAGCCTAAATCCCAAGCTTGAGCTTGGCTCGATCTACTAAACGAGTCGAGCCGAGCCGCTCGTGATTAGCTTGGTTCATTTCCCCGGGTAGAGAAAAACATTAGACGTTCCATCTTCTGAATCACATTACTAAAACGGGTAGGCAACTACTACTGGACAGCAACCAATCTCAGTCAATAACTACAACTGAACCATCAAAAGACGAAGACGAAAAAAAATAAACGAGAGAGAGAGATAGACGAACGTACCCGTGGCCGTACATGCAGTCGCCGTTGGTCGCTGGTTTTTTCGCCATTATGGTTATGGGGTGGTGTGGTTTCTGATTCTGTCGATTAGTTTTAGGGCTTGAGAAAGTTGGTAGCCCATATACATAGTCGGGTGAAGGGTAAATATCTCGAATACCCCTTCATCTATCAACCTTTCTCACTAAATACCCCTCACCTTGAAACCCTTTCATCCGCACACCTCCGTCTATTCACCGTTATCACTTAAAACCCCTTCTGTTAAGAATCTGTTAGATAAAACCCTAGCTAGGCCCCGTTTGATAATAGTGATAGGTGGATGGGATTCGTAAGGAGATGGGATTAGGATTGGGATTCGTAAGGAGATGGGATTAGTAATGAGAAGGGATTGATAATGAGTATGTTTGTTTGGGATGAGATTAGATGATGGGATTATTAATATCATGTTTGTTTGAGATGGGATTAAATAATGGGATTGGATTGATAGAAGAAATTGGTAATGAGAAGGGATTGGTAATGAGAAGGGGTTGGGTTCGGACTATGAATACCAAGTCCCACGGGGTATTGTTAATACCCCCTAATCCCCGGCTTCGTAATCCCAACGGACTACGAATCCGAACCAATTTTGGAAACCAAACGCAGTATTGTTAATACCTTCGGCTTAGTAATCCAATCCCAACCCTTAAGAGCTTTATCAAACGGGGCCTTTTAGGTCAAAGTTTGCCAATTGGTATTCCACGGACAATAATACCGCTCCATTGCGTTCTTGTAAACTTATTTCAGTATTTTTTACTTTCATTACTTTTTGTTTAGCTTTTAATTCATTAATTTTTAGGGTTAATCGTTCGGCTCGATGAGATGAATAATATATATATATATATATGGGCTGATATTGAAAAAAAATCATATAATTTAGACAAATAAAACCGTTGTTTTGATACTTGTTTCATCTTTAGTGAATTTTTAGGGGGCTTTTGGTCATAATTTTTTATGTTTTAGACTCTTCTGATTGAGGTGAATGATTAATCCAAAAAATGTAAACCCATATCTCACGAAAATTTAAAAAAAAAAAAACAAAACACACAAAAACCAAAAGAAGAAAATAAGTTTACAAGAACCCACCCCCACCCTTGGGGGGAATTTTTGTTTTTGTTTTTGTTTTTGTTTTTTTTGATAATAAAAAGGATGAGAGGGGGCAACCAGCGTAACAATTTTCCTTGGGCGTGACCATAGGAGCTCCCTACCCGCCAATGGAATAGCCAGTTCGAGCTATAGCTACCGTCCCGGAGGACGAACCATCACCACGGCACCACTTTAATACATAGTTGGTCCGGAGGACGAACCATCACCACGGCACCACTTTAGTACATAGTTGGTGAAAATTCCCCCCCTTTGATCTGCAGACGAGTTTCGAGTACCTGTCGGGACTCGAACCTCTGTCTGCGTTAAGGGGAGTAGTGGCCAAACTAGGCTAACACCGCGGTGGTGAATTTTTTATATCAGAAAAATCAAAAACATAAAATATAGACAAGGAAAAAAGATTAGCCCTTGGCCCAAAACAAGTAGAATATGTTCTTCTCCTAATTTTTTTAGTGTTGAGCAATTTATTTTTTACATTAGTCATCATATTTTACTTTTTAAATTCGTTCATAAAGATACACCTGTAAATTCATATCCGTAACGTCTAAAACCAACTATATAGCCCCACCAAGAAAGCAGATGGAATGTAAAAACGGAAAAGGACAACAATGATAAACTGTAAATTTATCTCCAACTATTACTCTCATTTCTCTATTTATCTCTCCCCACTTATACCCTCAAATCTCCTTCAAAATCCAAATCAAATAGAGACTAATATCTTGTTAAAGTTGCAAAAGACACCGGCAAACTACTTGTTGACGACCATTGTGAGCCATTTCAGATTTGTGTTGCAATTTCAGTCGTGGGATTGAACAAATAACTTTCGGCTATTTCACAGAACATTTTTGCCAAATAGTTTTTTGTGTAATCTTGCAACTGAAATTTCACGGGAATAAAGCAAAGTTTCAGTACAAGGACATGAGGTGCTTATTAATTTTCCTTAAATTAAAAGTCCTTTTCGTGTTTGTGTATTTTGTTTGTCTTTTTTGAATTTTTTTATTCACATCGTATTATTTGGATTAATTATTTATCTGATCGAGAGAAGTCCAAAAAGTTAAAAAAAATAAACTTTACAGTCAAATGCAGAAAACAAAAAATTCTCTAAAGACAGAAAATACAAACGGCTGCCTTTTTGTGTCTAAAATTTCATCTTGCATGAATTTTTTCGATTCACATTTTTATGTTTTTCTTATTTCTAGAGTTGCAACTAATGATTAATCCAAAAAATTACGAAAAAAAAAACTAAACAATAAAATACAAAAAGTTTCGAATACCGAAATTACCACTACACACACAAATTAAGAAGAACGGAGCTGATTGCCACTCAAAACGACGAATTCATCGTAGCTGTCGACGGAAAACTGAAGTTCCAAATCATCTCTCTCTCTCTCTCTCTCTCTCTCTCTCTCTCTCTCTCCCTCCACATGATTCCAATTACGGGACTTGCTTCTGTCCCCTACAATGGCGTCCCACTTCTCCCGAAACTCGATTCAACCTTGCTCAGGGTTACTCATAAGTTGTCCACGCTTCAATTTTATCACCTTCACCTTTCCTCCTCATCTTTAGGTTCTCTCTCTCTCTCTCTCTCTCTCTCTCTCTCTCTCTCTCTCTATCTAATTATATATATGCACTCAGTCTTGTACAGTGAACTGAATTTCTCAACCCTATTCGTTTACTTTGTGGTCGCAGTTGGCTGGCGTTGCCGTCCGGCGAATTACTCACCAATTGCCTGTTCGAGGGGACTTGAGCAGGAGGAAGGGATATCTAATTCAGGTGAAAATGCTTAAGCGTTTAGTTTAAATCCGTAAGGGCGCGTTTGATTGCCGGATTATAGTTTGGAAGGATTGGAAAATATGATATGAGTACTTACCCAAAAAAAAAAAAAAGAGATATGAGTGATGGGGATAATTGATAAAGTTGACGTATGGTCTTACATTATTCTAGTATGGGTGCAAACGAGCTGAGTTTTGCAGTGTTTGAGCTCGGCTCATTTGCTAAATGAGCTGAAAAATCGAGCTCGAGTCCTATACGAACCGAGCCTAGCTAGCTTAACGAGCCGAGCCACGAGCGGCTCGGTTTGTTTGGAGCCCTTTATTTATATGTGATTCAAAATTAGTTGTACTATGTTGGATTTGGGTGGGATAAAGGATGGGATTCAGAGCGGAGAATCATTTTTGTCCATTGAAGAGGGAAATAATTCCAAAGGTTGGGATTAACTAATACTACGACCCTAGTGGTATTGGATAAATAGTCCCGTTCTATTCCAGTCTTATCTTAAATCCCACTCAAAAAACGTGGGACTAGCTAATCCTTGGAACTTGTGGCCTGCGGGGCCACTTACAATCCTGACATAAGACGTGCCCTTAATATATCTTTCAGGTCTACAAGTAACAAGTGATAGATACTTGATGGAACCTGTCTTACTTTCACTGTGAAAGCAGTTATACCAGTGAATTATATCTTTCAGGTCTACAACAATTGAGATTCTTATTGGGCTTGCGTTTAGAAATACTTGACAATTGTTGTTTGAGTAATATGTTACATGGGCAAATTGAATCTTCTATATGGGACTATAAGATGATTGTGATTAGTCTCTAAATGCATCACAGTTGTTTTAGGCAACTGTTAACAAGTGACAAGGCCACTGTAGTTCTATGTTGTAACCAAACCAAACTAAATCGCGTCTTGAGTCCCAATTGAATCCCAATCATTTGGGTTTGGCTTCATGAATGTGTTGTCTTCTTTTAGTTCTGTTGATAGCATCGTGTTCCGTGATACCTAAGAAACCTAGAACTACATTGAGTTATATGCTATAAGTTAGCCTTCTATCCAACAAGTATTTATCAGTGGCCTGGTAGATAATGGGTAGCTTGATGTTGTCAATTCACCTAGTTCTTTCTAACTTTAGAGGTTTGGTGGGTTTGTCACTATTTCTTCAGCAGCAATGCATGCAACATTCTTAAGCTAAAAATGATCATTGTTATTGTTCCTCAAAATGGCTTCAATTAGGTAATTTTGTCATTTTCTATGTGATAAGTCAGTTATGCAGTTTTGGTTAACTTCTCTGAATACGATGTTTTGCTCAAATGAATCTCAGAAGGAGATAGATCCAGTTCCCAGTCATCTGAAAGCATTAGAAATGTTGAGAGCTCTTATGTTACCCCTTCCAGTAGCCCGAAGGAAAAGAAAGGCGCGCCTGAAAATTTTGCTTCCTCTATTAGAACTGTTGCCTTATGCGTAAGGACCTGCCATCTTACTTTTGTGTCTCTCTTGACTCCTTCGTTTTGTATCACGCTTGATTGAAGACAATGTAGTTATTTATCGTTTCAGGTATCCACAGCAGTTGCATTTGGTGTTGGGTTGGGTTTCAAAGATGGAGTTGGCAAGGCATCTGAATTTTTTGCTGGGTATGGAGCATGAAGCCAATATTAGTTTTTTAGAATTATATGAGTTGCATATGAGGGTTTCATGTTTCCTTGTGGCAAACAAAAAGGAAAACTTTAATTGCTAGCTCTTCCACGTGTCTTCTATTTTTTACTAGCTTCCAAGAAAGTGCACACTTTTGGCTGCTCCATTGGACAATTTTGTGAAACTCAAGTTGCAGTGGAACTTACGATTGGGAAATTGCTTTAGCTCGTTAAGGGAAACTCCAAACTGTAAGGATATTTGGGAAAGTTATCTGGATTCGGCAATTAACTTATCTTCTTTTCTTGTGAGGGTTATTCCACAGCTTGTGAAAGGGTATATTCGAGGAAGGGGCTTCCATAACTTTTGAATCCTAAAATTAGAACCTTTACACATCTAGTCATGATTCATGTTATTTGGACTATTAGAACACTCGTCAAAGATCTATAGTCAGTTATGAATTGATCTGACCTCTTTTGGCCTTTTCATGTCGAAATAGGTCAATTTGCAAAAATTTCATCTCACACTGTTCCCTTCTTTCTTAGCGTTATCATTTTTAACGAGTTACCACCATTTTTTTAAAGATTTTAAACGTTGCTCTTCTAAAAGTTTCACAGTACTGTCAGATTGTCAGCTAATGGAGTACATAGTTTCTTTTACTTTTGATTCTCAGTTTTATGGATTTTCTTTCAGTAACACTGAAGCTTTCCTTTGTGTGTTCCCATCATTCTATGTAATTGCTGTTGTTCTATATGATCAGGTACTTACTGGAACAAAGTTTATCGGTGGACAATCTATTTGTCTTTGTTTTGATTTTCAAATACTTCAAAGTGCCACTTGCATATCAGGTGTAGTAATAAGCTTTCATATCAGGTGTAGTAATGAACTATTCACTAGTGCTACCTTTAGCTTCAGGTCACTTTGGATTTTTATTTATTTGGCTATTATTAAATTTGTTTATGTCAGACCTTTTTACATGAATTCTCACTTGTTGGAATGCAGAATCGGGTGCTTTCTTATGGTATTGCTGGTGCAATAGTCTTCCGGTTGTCTATAATTCTTCTAGGATCAGTAACTCTTCAGGTAATATCTCCTTTCTTGGATGGTTAATTGCTTTCATGAATACACACAAAGATGCAAATATTTTCTTCTTGTAGTATGAGTCCTGCTAACAGCTTAAGAGGTGGATAAAAGTTGGAGATTCAGTATACATTCCATTTATTGTTATACACTCTTATGAATTTCTGTACACTTCTCACAATTTTCCATACATGTTATACACATGTAATGATGTTTTCCGCTGGCCCTTGGGGGACAGTTAGCATTGCCCTTATAGGACACTTTTCCTGTTAACTCTTCATTTTCTTCTATTTGTTCAGATTCTAGCTGTTTTGACTTTCTAGTAATATATATTTTTTCGTTTTCATTTGTTGAGTTCCTTCTAAGACTTGCCTTATGAATGTTTTAGAGATTCGAGGCAGTAAACTTGGTACTAGCTGCAATACTTCTTTACTCATCATTCAAGGTTAAATTTCTCTTCTGAGTAATCTTGTTTACTTTCCTAATGGAATGTATTATCAGATATAACTTATAACACATTTCTGCATATAAGACCTGTAACTACTACAATTTATCACCAAGTGCATTTGTGGTTTTATGCATCTCAACGAGGGCCCAGGGCCAGAAACTTTGTGATATTCGTGATTCACTGAAACATGATCAATAACATTTTTCAAAATTCCCAACGTCAACCTTTTTGTTGATTAGGTTTCAACTTATGTAAAACTGGGATGCTTCCGTTTAACCAGGTTGAGTAAAACTCTTGAATTTGGTCCAACAATAGATAAGCGTAACATTTCTCCTCTTCAAGTAATCAAACATTATGAAATTGCAGTTCAAAATTTCTTTCAAAAGTATCCAATAAATGCCACTCTATCCATTTAGGTGTCAAATGTGGACATACAAGTCAACATAACTCTGCGATGGCAATTCATACATCCTACCACTCTACTTGAAAACTCGTCCATGTTAGAGTTTGTCCCCACAGCAAGTTTAAAATAGCTAGGTTCAGCAATCCAGGATTCCAAACTCCTAACTCTCGTGTGTGTACCAGGCATGCAGCTTTCCCCCCACTTGGAGATGATATTTGCACTTGCTTCTCAATTTTTCTAGCAGAAATTTCTGTACTCTACTTTAAATACTGAACTAGCGAAGGCTGAGATGAAAGTAAGTCGGAGAATGAGAAGCATGATCTTGATAAGCATAATCCTACCACATCACTGATTTTTTAAAAATAAAACTTCACGAATTTCGGTTTTCCTTTTCCATACCTGATGGGTCTTTTCATTCTGTAGATTGGAACTTTTGTTGTCCTCCTTGACTGACCTTTTTTTTCTTCTTCCTTTTCTTGATTTCTTTTTCAAATTATCTATGAGGTTTGAATTTTGCAACTTAGTCACTGAGAGTTGACTCTTTTTTTTCTTTTTATCTTATCATAGCTATTTGGTAGTGAAGAAGAAGACTCTGATCTTTCAGACAACATTATAGTGAAGACATGCCAGAAATTTATCCCCGTCACCTGTAAATTCTCTCTCCATATTTTTCTGTTCTATATGCACATTTTAAGTATCTAAGTTGTATTATTCAGGTTGTCATGTTTGGCTAATCAATTGGAATGTCTGAATTTGACCATCATTCAGAGTTTTCCAGTTGGTAAGATGGGTCAAAAAAATTGTAACAAATAAGAACTACAAGAAGCAGTTGTATGTGGAATAGCAGACTCGGAGTATAATTACAAATATCTTTGGTCCGAAGCTTCAATTTAGTTTTGTTGTCTGAGATCCTAATCTCCATTCATTCTTTCTTGATATTGCAGCTAACTATGATGGAAATCGGTTCATAACACTTCAGGATGGTGTGTGGAAAGTAAGTCATTGATGGGTTAAGCATACTTGAATCAGATAAATTAAGTGATGGTGGAAAGAAAAATCTCTACATCAGCAAATGGCTTCTTTTATTGCAGAAAATTTCAGCAGCCAGTAATTCAGTAAATTAATTGTTAAATTGATTTCTAACAGGTGTCAAACATTTTGGCAGGCCACACCTTTACTTCTAACTGTTGCAGTTATTGAGCTTAGTGATATTGCATTTGCAGTGAGTTCCCTCTAATCCATTATACATGCATATTTTCCAAGAGATTAGGGATTTGTAGTAATTGGTGACAATTTCATGTCCTGTTTTCAGGTTGACTCTATACCAGCCGTTTTTGGTGTTACTCGAGACCCTTTCATAGTTTTCACATCTAACCTCTTCGCCATCCTAGGCAAGTAATATTCTTTATTCTCATAAGTTATTCCCACTTTGATCTCTGAACACTCTCAAAAGGTATTACTCTAAAAAATATAGGTTTATTCAAATCCTGTAGTCAAACTGCATTTATTAACATTTTCCCTTTATTCATGATCATTTTTATGCGTTCAGGTTTTTGGACTAGAATGAAAAGCAATATACATTGCTAATTAAGTTTAGGTAATGTGGTTCTCCGGACTAGGACTTTTAAGCTGCAAGCTAATGTTAATAATTAGTTATGAGACCTTTTCTTCTCGGGGCCCTATTTCATCTTATGTTCTGTTATCTAGTGCTTGAATCACAGGAGCATTGGTGATAAACCCCCCTTCATCAACATATACATATGCTTTCTTGTCACATCTACTGTTTCTGTCAAATGTAGGTCTAAGGTCGCTTTACACCCTCATTTCTGAAGGCATGGCCGACTTGGAGTATTTACAGGTGGGAAATGCACTTTCTATGCCTTAGTGTATGTCAACTTTTATGAAGCTTGCTGCATGAATAGGCTGGTTATCTTACTCCTTGACTCCTCACATGAGGTCATTGCCATCTATCTGCATTTCTAGATTATGAAATCAACTTATGGTGCTATAGGGAATCAGAGATTTTCATGAGAGCAGGTGAAACTAGCTAAGCATGCTAACATTGCCTTCAAGTTTGAAAAGGATCTTACCTAAAATAGAGTCTGGGAGACATATGACATGGTTTAGTCATCGTTTCCCCGTGAGATGCTTCCCAGTTCCTAGTTTATTCGTCATTTCATCTGGTAAGAAGCTGCAGTCTGAGCGAGCAAGAGAGTGTAAATTAGAGATGTAACACCAGGAAACATCCAAAGGAGGCTTGAGGCACCTAGTCAAAAAGCTTGACGAAACACTTCTTCTTTTTCTCGAAACTGCAAGAGAATAGAAATAGTTAGAGAAAAATAGCGTCTCCTGCAAACAACATAAACTGATTCATATCTCCACGATGGAAATATAGATTCCATGATATCATTCGTAATGTTTAATTGTATTTGTTTTATCTAGTCTAATCGGTCATTGTTTTGTCTTTTAGGCTTCTTTTAATTGTTGTCTGTATAAGTAGATTTCCGTCCATCTGATGGTTTTTGTTGTTTTGTTGATCAGCCCTCCATTGGCGTTGTTCTGGGCTTTATTGGCTGTAAGATGATCTTAGATTTCTTTGGTGGGTATTTTCTGCTTACAATGAACTATATTCCTTTATATTCCCTTTCCCCGAAAATGTAATACAAATGATATTCTTACAGCATTTAGTAACCATATTTTTTTGGATATCCGGTGAGTTGTCCCTACTTAATGCATTGGTGAGAGACACTACAGCCAACAGGTGGGGACCATTTTACCAATGCATTCGGACGACTCACAGTATTTAAAACATAGTCAGCAGATTAGTCGGCTAGTCGCCCTAACATTGTTTGGAAAGAAAAAAAAAAAAACAAGTGGAAAAAAAAGTACATGGGAAAACACAACAAAAGAATGCGATTTCATTCTCTTGACTGGTAATTTGGAAAGTTTAGCATTACTCGATTCTTCCACTGCAGGTTATCACGTATCAACTGAGGTTTCTCTTGGTGTTGTAGCTGCTACTCTTACTACTGGGGTGTTGTTGAGTTTAATGAAGAAGTCTGATCAGAATTAGATGAAGAACCTTTCAAACGGGTTCATAATCATATTTTGCTAAATTATTTTTGTTGTTACGCAAAGTGAATTGGTGGCAACTGCATTGTTGTATAGTCGGATCTTGGAGATTTGAAGCAGTAGATAAGGAAGTCTTTTCGGATGAAACACTGTAAAATTGAGCTTGTATTAGGAGACAAGAATGCCTTCTACTGAGAAAAAAATGGTTGTTTTGGACTTGCATGAGCTCTTTTGGTCTGGAGTTTGGGGGCGATTGTTGTTGCTCAATGTACGATAATAGTTGAAAGCAGAGGTCAAAAGGCATTGACAAGAATTTTCTTAGGCTATGTCTGGTGATACTTTTGTTTACGGTCTTTTTATTTGTGTTTAATACTTTTGTTAACAGGTTTTTCTTTGTCTTTTATTTTTTATTTTTGTTGCATTTTGTTTTGTTGTTTTACTTTTACATTGTTTTCGTACTAATATAAGGGGGACGATCTTTGCTCGAAAAAAAATAATAATAATCTCTTATATGTACCTTGACAAGTCGTGTTTGCCTGTTTGGCAACATGCTTTTATTTATCAGTGTAAATGTTTATGAGACAATTTTAAAGTTGGAGTTACTTGGAGGATTTAGCCTGAAATTAATTGGCTATAGGTGGCCTTTAGTTTACATCAATCAAACTTGGGTGACTTAAGTGAACCATGTGTTATAAAGTCTAACATTCCTCACTTACCATTCGGATGCACATGAATGTGTTAGGTATGGATTGATGAGGTGAGATAATTGACTCAGGCAGAGACGACCACGTAAGATGTGACCACTCAAAGACCTAATTTTGATACCATTAAAATATGAGAGATCGAATAAACATTTTATTGAATTGAATGATACTATATAATGAATCCTCTAAATGAAATCATCCTAATTAATCATGGAATGTAATCATCTTAATTATAATTAAACTGCAATCACAATCAATCACGATATTATTGCGATATTCTTTGCCATATCTACCTATTTTAACGTATTGTGTAATTTGGTATTTCAAGAATTTGAATGCTGAGTTTGTTGTTTGAAACATCTATTACTACAAAAATATTTAATTTTTCTGACATTTTGATGTTTAAGATAGAAATATCTGGTGGAGATGCTCTTACCAGTCACATGGAACAATAGTCATTTCTTTTCCTTCTTTAATTCCGAAACCAAGGTTAGGTTAGGGCGGTTGATTGAATTTTGCCTTGTACATCTGAATTGCTTTGAGTAATTTACTTGAGGATTCAAATTTAAAAAAAAAAAGAAGAAAATTTTACTGTTGGATTGGCGCGACCATGGCCACGTGTTGAAAGATAGCCCCGATCGAGGCCACAAACTGTAGGAGCGGCCAGACCGTGGCCACGAACTTCAGGATTCCACGTAAGCAATGCCACTTATCACTGAGTGCTGTTAATCGCACCCCCAAGCCCCCCTAACACGGCCCCCCTTCAATTTCCTGTTTTACTCCCGGTTCCCATGCGCGCGCTCTCTCTCTATCCCCCTGCTGTCTCTCTCTCTCTCTTATTTTATTTTTTTCATTTACCTTTTTTTAATAAATTTTATATATTTAAAATCTACTTAACGAAACCTATCAAACGAGTCTAATATTGATGGTGAAATAATATAAAATGTAAAAACTATATTTTTGTGGTAGTTTAAACTGTCTAAAGATATTAAAAAATTAAGTGTTCTAAATTTCAATCCGTTTAAACCGATGGAAAATTTTTATTTTCTGATCATTTTGTCTGAAATGGTCATCATTAAATTTTAACTTTAGAGCTCTCGTTGATTAACCCTAAGAAAGTCGTAGAATTAAATATTTCTTAGGGTTAATTAACGAGAGCCTTAGAGTCAAAATTTAATTATGACCATTTAGGATAAAATGATTAGAAAAATAAAATCTTTCCACCGTTTCAAATGGATGGAAATTTGGAACACTTAATTTTTTAACTATATTTTTTGGAGTAATATATAAATTGTCTAAAGAGGTTGAAATCACATATTTTTTTAAATAAATTTTATATTTTTGAAATCTACTCAACAAAACCTATCAAACAAGTCTAATATTGAATATGAAATAATGTATTTAAATTAAATAATTTTTTTGGACTCAATACATTATCTATTTGTTTTTATTTTTTTGTCCTTCATTTTTTTAAAACTTCTATATTTGAGTTTTCAAATAAATTATATATGTTGAATCCACTTAATTACTTTATATTTCTCTGAACAATCAATAATGCAAACTGAAATCAAATTTCATTTAATTATAATTGAGTATATAGAATTAATACATGAACATAAATAAATACACAAATTTAATCAATATTTCCGCCAAATTGTGGTTGTCGTTCCGACGGATCTATCTGCATCACTTTGTACCACAATTGGAGGCGTGCTTCATAAGGATGAGCCCATATGTGTGCTTCATCTGATGCATTTAGCCTCCACCATATGATAATGAGTGGTACAGGGTAATGAGGGTATATGAAAACTTGCACAAAATGATTGCCATTAACACGACCAATAGTTATATGTATGTGCGCTACGAATGGAATTGGATGGGAGCTCAACGACAAGTGAGTGAGACAAATCGAAACAATCATATCGAATGTATGTAGTACAACGTTGTACCGCTGTTTTGGGCTGAATTAGCTCAATCAAATGGCAAATGATTGTGTGCGGGCGTGCCAGAAAAGAAAATAACTTCAGAGAAGAAATTACTCTTTTCAAATTGATTTGAAATAACTAATCTCAATCAGGCAATTGTGTTATCCGTTCGATTACCTCAACTAAGAGGATTTTTCCTTAAGGTATCAACCAAATAAAAGATTGACGCGCTTCGAATCAGAAAAGATGATTGAACACAAACAAACCTGAATTTAATCAAAGGTAAATTTGTATGCAAACACTCTTAAGACTCTTCTAAGAATAATGCAGAAAAATAAGCACACTGAATTTAATCAAAAGTGGACTTACAAACGACTATTCTTTGGTAAGAAAAAACTTACGAGAAAATAAGAGAACTTGAATTTAATCAAAAGCAATCTTACATGCAAATAAGCCTTCAACTTACAAAAAGATCCTACTTTAAACTAAAAACTAATCTAAGATAGATCTCTGAGCAATCATTTTGTATGAGTTGTCAGATGATATGAATTTTTTGTGTGTCCCTCTCTCTTCGCTTTACTTCTTTATTTATAGACACTGGGTCTGCCTTCGATCTCCACGTCTTCGATTGATGCCCACGTTGGCCACATAAAACGGTTGAGGGGGCTTTCGAACGGTTACATTGATATTTCCAGAATTCCTTCTTCCCCTACATGCTTCGATTATGGTTTTCATGGCCACTCCCGGGATCGTGGTTCCTATTTTCAAGCAACGTGAATTAATGTAACACGTCTGGCTTCCCAAATGATCCCCTGCAATTGCATCTAATTTCAGTTTATAAAACAGGGCAGTGAGGATACCGTTCGATGATTGTAATGCCTAAATCAATGGTTAGATCCAATAACCTCCCAAACCATCGTTTAATTATTACTCAAACGATACCGGTTCATTCCAAAACGACACCGTTTGTCATTGAAATGGTGTCTCCCTTAATTCCCGCAATCATCTGTAATTGATACTCGATTGGGACATGTTTCATATAACCACCGTACCGTTCGGGGCCACGTGAAATTTTTTCATTGGGTGACACTTTTAGGATGTAAACAACCGCGTGCACTATAAGGCTCCGATTGCCTATCTTTTTTCTCTTTTTTTTTCGTTTGAACCTGTGAAAAAATTTTAGTTTTTTGATTATTTTATCACAGATGATTATAGCTAAATTTTGACTTTAGGGCTCTTGTTAATTAACCCTAAAGATAGATTTGATTATACGGCTTTTTTAGAGTTAATCAACGGGAGTTCCATAATCAAAATTTAATTATGACCATTTAGGATAAAATGATCAAAAAACTAAAAATCTTTCTGCCGGTTCAAATGGATTGAAATTTGGAACACTTAATTTTTCAACCTCTTTAGGCAATTTAAATTACCACAAAAATATAGTTTTTCTGTTTTACATTATTTCACTATCAATATTAGACTTGTTTGATAGGTTTTGTTGAGTATATTTCAAATATATAAAATTTACGAAAAAAATTTCTTGAACAAAAATTATTAACATTTAAAATTTTATAACAAAAAGAGAGAGGGAGGGAGAGAGAGAGAGCAGGAGGGTTAAAAGGGAGAAAGAGTGGCCCATGTCAGGGGTGTCTGACACAGGAGCTGATTAGTAACCCACCTTATCACTTAATACTTCGAGAAGGTTGAATAATTACATCAAATGGTCTTTTCCTTTTTTAATTCCGAAACCAAGGTTAAGAATTTGACTCGATAATCTGCAATATTTACAAAGCGGAGTGATTTTGACACTCTTCAAATTGATAACCACATTTCCCCTGGGGTGTGTCAAAATCTGTCACGGAATTGATTTTGGCACTCTCCTGAAAAGTGTGGTTATAAATTTAGAAAGCGTTAAAATCAATTTCCTATTTATACATGTTCATTAAATTTGTGATAGATAATTCAGTACTCACGGCAGCGCTCAATGCTTTTTTTTCCATCATGCATTCCGCATAGGATCCTGTATGATGGGCTACCCTACAGGATTGTAGTACGTCCAATCTAGCCTTCTATTTTGGCAATGTACGGCTTCGATTAAAACGGACAATCCAAATCATTTAAAGGTCAAATTATATCTGAATTGTCCTTACTGAAATAAACGACCGAATCAATCGGCTGTGCATCACAAGATTTCCAAATCCGGTAGCGAATGGTCCTACAACATTGCGTGATGGTACTCAAAAGCTAATAGTAATGATTTTTCCTAATTTTTTTTGTCAATGACTGACATCAATTAGAAGAAGAAAATGTTTTAACCTCGAAAATCGTCCAGATGCAATGAACCTCAAACCAAGCCTAACCGAATGTTTTTTTGGCCGAAAGTGCTCGTACGACTACCCATGTCAAGTAAGTACTACTAGGTCCCGCTCCGTTTTTTTTTTTAATTTTAAAAAATTAAACTCAAATATATAATTAAAATAAAAATAAAAAATTAATTTTTTTACACTGTTTAAAAGAGAAATAAAATTTATATTAATAAAAAAATTATTTGTATAAATACATAATTTTGGTGTTTAAAATTATATTTCTTTTTTAAAAGTTCTTTTTTAAAGAACTGGAAAGCCCCGTAATCAATTTTAAAAAAATTTGTTGTCCTTTGTAGAATAAAAATTTGATTTTAAATGTTAATCTCAGGGTTTAGATTTGGGACGGAGGGAATTGTGAGTGTGGAGCGGCTATTCTAGGGGATTTGGACCCTCCGTCACTGCTTGCGTAGAGCCATAATCATGTATGCATCGGTCATTCCCCGTCACTGCTTGCGTAGCGACTTCATCTCAGTAATCTCACCTCCTATATAAATTCTCGGGGATTTGGACCCTTATCGCTTACCGCAACCCGATCAACAGCACTCAAATCCAAGCCAGAATTCGAAAGCGAAATCGTACAAACAACGATCATGGCTCCTCCGTAAGCTCTTTGCACTCTTCTCTGATTCTACTTATCTGTGCGTAGATTCCTATATATACGTCGGCATGCTCCCCGATTTTGTTTTCTTTCTTTTCCTTTTTCGGGTAATGCAGGGTATCCCGGCAGGGTTTGCGATTCTCGGATTAATCCCTACGGCCCTCCCTGTCCTGCCCCTTGAAAGGGGCAGGGCCTAAGAGTTGTTGACAAGGAATTGAATCTGAGACGTTAGGGGAGCAAACCCCCAAGTCCCAAGCCAAGATCGATTGGCCAACCCTTTTGGGGTTTATGTTAGAATGTTAGTTAAAGTTAGATTACTACGAAGTCATATCGATGCTGTTGTATCAGCTTGAACCCAGAAACTCCCAGCACCTAAGTACGGGTACACGACCAACTACCCAGAAACTCCCAACACCTAAGTACTGGTACACGACCAACTGAGCTAGAAGCTCTGGTCGGCTGGTCTTATATACACTAGAGGCTGGGCCACACGCGATGCGTGTGTAAGTCGGATTTTCACAACGTTTTTCTAAAAATGCTTCCCACTTATTGTTTGATCAAAATTTCACAAATGTTGTGAAAATCCGACTTGCAAACGCATCGCGTGTGCCCCGGCCTTTAATAACTTTATAAGTGATTATTTGCAGAATAAAGAAATTGTTCATATGTCAAAGAGCAGTAAGTTGAAAGCAAATTTGGACAGAAGAAGATATTAATACCAACACCTGGTAGTCAATAGAGAGAAAGAGAGAGTACCCTTAATTTTTAAAACTCTCTTCACTGAAAGTATGAACTTCCGAATCTGATATAGAAAATAAGAACATCTTGAAGGTCTAAGTAGAACAAAAAAATCTGCAAAACCCATACTGAAACCGAATCTGAAATTGGATAAAGAGCAAGAAAGCAAATTTTGACAGAAGAAGACATTAATACAAACACCTGGTAGTCAATAGAGAGAAAGAGAGGGTACCCTTAATTTTCAAAACTCTCTTCAATGCGGGTATGAACTTCCGAATCTGAAAAAGGAAATAAGAACATCCTAAAGGTCTAAGTAGAACAAAAAAATCTGCAAAATCCATACTATAACCGAATCTGAAATAGGAAATAAGAGAGAGAGGACAATGAGGGGCTTGGGAGAATGGCGTAAAAGATAGGAAATGGTCTACAGAACGTGGGTGGGCAGTTACTGGAAGGGGTAATTTACGTGCTAACCCTTTTTGCAGTAATAACTGTTTTAGGTGGTTTTTTATTGTGCTTAAATGTCCAAAATATCCCCACAATTAATTGTTTTGTTTTGTGTTTAAAAGGGCACTTATGGAAAGGAAAATACATGACAAAGGGAGGAGACACCAAAGGGTGCTCTCCCTTTATATATTAGAATAGATGTTCATACTCCGTGATTTTTGTGTTAGTAGTGTTTTTATTTTTTGGGTGCATTATGTGCCTGAAGCAAAATTTTCAGATGGGGCTGTGAAATCTCGATATGCTTTGTGTAGTTACAACAAGAAATAAAAAACCAAGTTATCTATACAGAAATAATGAATCTTTAGTTACCAAATAAAGAGAGAAGAGATTACTATGAATCTTTGCGAGTCTGTGACCTGAGGCGCTATTTTCGCCATTTAGTTCAGTTAGACCCTCAAGTTTAGAGAGTTTTATAGCCCCTTTGATTGAGGTACTATTTGGTAAGAGAAGAAAAGAAAGGATTAGAGTTTCTTGCCAAATCACTCTTTGGGTTGGCTATTTTGATAGGAAATGGAGAAGAAAGTATAAAATTACTAATTGGTTTCTTCCCCTTTCTTATCACTCCCTGTTAGGGAAAGTTATTCAGTGCCCTTGGACTGCCAAGGTGTGCAAAAGGGACTTGGGCGGTGCCCCAAGAAGAGCAGTGAATCAGCAAAGGCCTTTCAGTCTTTGAAGATTTAATATCTTCACAAAATGGGCATCGAGTTATTTCATGTTTTTGCCTTTTCACTATGGCCTTATTTTAAATTTGGCCCTTCAATTTTTAGGCTGGTTAACTTTTTGTGTATGATTAGAAAAACATTTTACACAGGGCTCAATTAAAAAAGTGTCCATAAAAATCGGAGGCGCCAAAATTAGTCCAAATTTGAGGGTCTAAACCAGTAGCTTTATGGGCTTTAGCCCAAAGCCGGTCCGGTGCATTGTTCTTAATATTGATAATGCTATTGATAGGTGATGACTAATTGTCACTGTTGTTTGGTGTGACGATTTTGAAGGGTTTTCTTTAATGTTTAAGGTACGTGAAAGAAGATCTTCCCCCATATTTGGATTCTACTTCTGAACCGCCTCCTCTCTTTGATGGAACTACTCGGTATACCCTCCCTTCCTCTCTCTTTGGTTTGGATATATACGAATTCATATAGGCAATCCCACTTTATGGGCTAATAAAGTTTGGTTTGATGTGATGTGAGCATACAGATTTCACAGAACAAAGTTTATTGCTGTTGCAATATCTTTCTTTCTTTTCTTTTCTTTTCTTTTTTTTCTGGCCCAGTCTAGACTCAAATTAGTTTTGTGTGATCACGTCGTGATCTAAAGTGGGTACTTTCTTGAAGGTTGTATACCTATTACCCGTGCCCGTTTGCTCAACGTGTTTGGATTGCCAGGAACTATAAGGTCTGTTTTTCCTTATCCTCAATTCATTTTTGTTAGGCAATGTTTTTGATTTTCTTATTGGAGTTCGCCCAGAATGCTATTACATTTAATCACTTCATGGTATGCATCCGTACATTTTCACGTAAAACCCTTTTTTTGTAGATACCATTTCCAATGTCTGCCCATGGGTTTTAATGCATACAATCATTCTACCACCACACCCAATCACACACCCACACTCACAATAGGGGTGGAGCCTGCACACACTACACACCCAATGTGTGTGGGACCCACCCCTATTGTGAGTGTGGGTGCGTAGTTGGTGTGGTGTTAGAATTATTGTTAAGGCATATGTCCTGCATGTTAGATGAGCATAATGATTGAATATAGGCTCAATATCCATAGGCTCAATCACCAATATTAAGGTAGAACTTCGAGTTTGTCAAAGAAAAAAAATAGCACTTTGAGTTTGATTTCTGGCTTGCATGACAAGTGGGGGAGGCCAGAGGGATGTCCAGTCCAATGTTGGACATCACAAGAGACCAAAGTGTAATTTATTTTTCACCATATAGGCTTATATGCATTGTGACTTGTGAGTTTATTCAACCTGTTTACGTGTCTTATTTTGTATAAATTTTGTGATTTAGGGTTTACAAGACGAGATCAAATTGGTTCCTATTGACCTTAGAAACAGGCCTGCCTGGTACAAAGAGAAAGTTTACCCAGAAAATAAGGTAGCATTCTCTTCATACAATGTACTTCTGATCATTTTTGGCCATCTTAATTACATACTTGGTGCAGTTTGTGTTTATCACCAGTGACTAGTATTTGTTGATCAAATGGTTGACTAACAAACCATAAATCTTCTTATATGGCATGTAAATATTTTCCACATTTCTCTATAATACCAGGATAATGACCTCCAATTATTTTGCCTGCTATGCATTGTGCGTAAAGTACTTCGGAAAGCAATATACACTGTTCACATGTTATCACTGTTACGGCGTGCCGCGTGCTGATCTGTTGTTGATGAACATCAAACTGATGTCATGAATTCAAAACATCCTCGTGGAGAAGTTAAGAATTGCTTGGCGAGAGGGACAATATTTTATTAATTGGAACGGGGGAGAGTTTTTGGCCTTAAGTGTTACAATGATTTGACATAAAGGTTTAGATTGAATTTGAATGGAGAGATAAATGGGACAACTTTTGGCTATAAGTTTGTTTCTTTTTCATTCTAGACCTAGGCTACATGAGGTAATTGCAATAATCTTGAATAGAGTTTTTGATATTTTTACTGATATTCATTAATGGTAGTATAGGGAGTGTTGGTGGGAATTTTCATGTAGAAATCCCACTTATGAAGTATTGGCAGTAATAGTGAAGTGGATGAAAATACGTAACCACTAACCAGTAGAGTTAACTATCATGAACAATGATTACAACAGAAGATTTGACTTCTGTCGTCTCTACCTTGGCCCTCTTGGTGTCTATCATGAACAATGGTTATGACAGAAGATTTGACTTCTATCGTCTCTACCTTGGTCCTCTTGGCGTCGTTTCCCTGACTTGCAGCTATATTCAATAGAAAATCTGGCTTCTCCAGAAATACTATTTAAATGGCAAGTTGATCTAGTGTCTGCTAAACTTATTTGTGAATACATTTGGAATAGTCATGTGATACCTTTTGCATATTCATCAATTCAAATTTTCATATCGTTCTTCAAAGCTGCTGCCTATCATTATATTACCTACTTGAGAATTTTTTATCTGTCTAGCTCACATCTTCAGTTCTTTTTTCCCTAGGTGCCATCACTGGAGCACAATAACAAAATCATCGGAGAGAGTCTAGTTTTACTTAAATATCTAGATGATAACTTTGAAGGCCCCAAACTTTTTCCTAATGTAAGACGTGAATATGTATTTACACCCTGTTCTCTGTCCCTCTTCACGTTTTCAGATTTTGACGAGCAAAAATGTGAAATATTACAGGATCATCTGACACAGCAGTTTGCTGAAGAGTTGTTAGCGTACACTGACACACTCAACAAAATCGTGTATACTTCTTTTAAAGGAGATCCACTGAAAGAAGCTGGTGAGATTCTAAACTTCGCGTGTTCTGGGAAATTAGTCACAGAATAAATGAAAGTACTCTCTTGACACATTGCTGACTTCAGTAATTTCTGCATCAGGTAGCGCTTTTGATTACTTAGAAACCGCCCTACACAAATTCGAGGATGGACCTTTCTTCCTTGGCCAATTCAGTCTGGTATGGCTCATCTCTGTTCTGTTGGTTTTAATGATGCTACATTGTGTGGAACTTTGTGCATTCGCAGTCAGTATTTCTTTATGTGCTACGGGGTGCTATTTTGGAGATCATTTTAACTTTTTGTGGCAAACAAGCATGCATGTCAACGGAACCATGTGCTTAATTTTCTGTTTTTTTCTCCATGTTACAAACTCATGATCTACAGGTGGACATAGCCTATGCTCCATTTGTTGAAAGGTTTCAAATCTTCTTACAAGACGTGTGGAAGTATGACTTTACAGCAGGACGACCAAAACTAGCAACATGGATTGAAGTGAGTTGATCAATTAAATTTGTTCTTGAAGGCAAATTTGAATTTAATAGTTAATACTATACAGATTTGGTGCATTGTGATTTAATGCACATCAATCATATGTTTTCGTTGCCTAGCCATAAGTTCTTTGAGTGATTGAGCATGTAAGTTTGATCGCTGCTGGGAGACACCAAACTCTGATTGAGATGGTGCAATTGGACATTTCACTTGGAAGGGCATGAAAGCAATGACAAATGAAAATGTATATGATTGTGTTTTGTAGGATCATCTCTCCTGATGTTTATGATCTCTCTGTTTCACGGTCGCACAGACAAGAAATATGGTCCCTCATTCTGTGTGTGGGTTTTGCGCTAACATAACAAATTTGTGCTGCGCACTACCTCTTTGGATGAAAGTTTAACTTTGAGTCCAATGTTTCTGAGCATAACGTAGACAACAAGATCTTTTGCAACCTTTTGTTTTTTGCGCTAGTGATTTGACTCCTTATCAAATTTGGTTGAGGGTGTAGGATGTTAATTTTCTCAATCAAGGGTATAGTAGGAACTGTGAATTTCCATTGCAAGAAGCGTTTGAACTTTATAATATCTTCCATGACATCCGAACTGCTGATTTGTGCAGGAGGTGAACAAGATTGATGCTTACAAGCAGACAAAGTGTGATCCCGAAGAACTTATTCAAACCTACAAGCAGCGCTTTCTGGTAGTCCCTCATGCTTTCTACTGAAAAGTCTGAAATGCAATTGGCACCTGAATTTATTCACTTATAGTGAGACATCAAACAGAATTAACTTACACTATCCATCTTTCTTTTTGCAGGGTCAGTAGTGAATTCCCTAGAAGCTACTCTAGTAACGAACTATGCACTAAATAAGTGGCTGCATGCTATTTATGTTGTATCTATTCTGTAACTCTGGTGTTCCCAAAGCTTGTCGTCGGATTGTCTTTCTAGCTTAATAAGATCAACTCATTTGTGTGGTGTACTGTGATATGTTGGTGTATTATGGTACTTGTATTTTTCTTTCACTTGTTACACTGCAATTCGGCATAAAATCGTTGTTATGTAATGTGATTATGTACATTCCAAAATAATATATCTATTCTTATCTAATATATAAAGGGTGATTACCTTTTTAAAATTTGACTTGCACACGCATTGAAAGGAGAATACAACAAAAACAAAACAACACAATTTAGCCATAAACATTGATAACCCTTCTTTTGAAATACAAAAAAATCATGACTCCGCCACTACTAAAAACTATATATATATATATATATATGGAGTGGTTTTAAAGTGGACCTGGGTTAGAGCCCAACCTATTGTGGGTGTACTTCCGCCCTTGGAAATTGTGGTCGAAGGTTATGGCTTGAAATGGTGGGGGACGATAGGAGTGGTTGAATATAGCGGGGCAAGCAACAGATAGGAGTGGTTGAACAACAGAGAATATAAACTTGTTCAGACCAAAGCAAATACGGTCACGTTAATAGAAACCACATATAATTTCCAGTCCCAAATAAAATAATTAGAAAATAAGATAGAGAAAGCAAATAAAAGACCTACTAAAGAGAGATGCTACCATCCGTC
>BPLS01027904.1:58930-86548 GCA_019656275.1 Rhododendron kiyosumense
GAGAGGGAGAGGGAAAATCAGTTGCAGAAATGAACGTCTAGCCATTTGATCATCCCGAATCGAACGAGGAGAGCTTTCAGGAGTGAGAGAAACCAGATCAAGCCCGTCCGATCGAAAAAAAAGATGACTCTTAAGACCTCCAATTTCCTCCCCTTTTTCGAGCCCAAGAGGTAAAACGTCCATATATACATCTCCCCATTCGTAAATCTCGCGTGTTTCATGTCGATACGGTTATGCGTATGTATTTGTCTGTGTGTATGTGTGTGCTTAGTGTGGGATCTTTACACGCGTCTGTAAGGCCGATACTCTAGTAATGCTGTTTGAGCTGAATTTTTACTCGAAAATTACGAAATTACAACAAAGTTGCTCACTTTGAAGAAAATTACGTTTTCACATTTCGGGTTAGCTGAATTTAGCATCATTTTTGCTGTTATTTTTCTAATTTTGGCTTTTGGATATTTGGCTTCTTTGTACTATATTGATCAATTGTAGAGATATAGTATGGATGATGTGCTAATTTCAATCCTAATTTAAGTCCTGAATACTGTTAGTCGTAAAGTCGGAGTCGCCGAGCAAATGTAGGTGATTTGTGTTGAAATCCAAGATTAGCCGCGACGGATCCAGGATTTCAAACCCCCATGCTTCTGGGGTGCAAACTTTTATGATTTTGTGTTTGGATAGGAAATAATAGTAGATTAGGGTTTCTAGAATCTACGGGGGTGCAGTCGAGTCGACTTCTACATTGCCCTTGGATCCATCACCGAGGATTAGGTTCCGTGTAGATGTTCAAGATTTAGTCTTGATATTGTTACGGATAGGGAAATGTGGCGCAAGATTTAGTCTTCTGAGACCGGTTTTGGATAAAACAGCGACATGGGCGGAAGAATCGGGATTCCTTTCGAAGTATGTTGTTATCCTTGTTGAGTAAGCGCATATTGGACGCTGATTCGAGGTAAAGTTGAGGGATCTCTGATGTTTGGCTTTGCATTGCAGTTTAGTTCTATTTACATGTTTTGCATTTCAAAATCATGATGGTTGTTGTTCTTGCCTGTTCTTGCCTCTCGGCAATAATTGAATCTTAAAGAGTGGGCAATACTGGAATCAGGTTCACTGGTCTTTTCAGTTTGAGAATCACATACATATTGTTCTTGACAGGGATGCCTACGGATTTACTGTGAGACCTCAACACCTTCAAAGATACAGAGAGTACACTGATATCTATAAGGTACTTGATTCTAGACATTCTTTTTATGCTTCTAACAGTTTTTTCGTTACATGCATCACTTAAGTAAATTGGGAGCGTGTCATAATTTTCTTGAAATTAAGAGTAGTCTTCGATATCATCACAAGGTTGCAACCAGTATACATGATGATAGAAGAGTGAACAACTATACTCCCAGTGATTTAGGAATAGCGTAAGAACTAAGAAGTAAAGAAATATGGAAAAGGCATAGAATGGTAACCTTTTTGGAAAGAAAGTTTAGGTTTTCTTTTTGTCTTGCTTCTGATGAGCAACAACTGAATTGTATTAGAGAACATGCCCAGGGGCACATCACTAGTATTTTCCGAGAGAGAGAGAGAGAGAGTACAAAAGAATACCGGAAGACACCAAACCCAACAAGTAAACACATGGCAAAACCACACAAAAGACATCAAAGTTGCACCTATTTCACATAGATTTCAATTTGCCTCCACAAGCCTTTCCAATGACAACCGCAAACTTGTATCTGGATGCTTTTCCTTGTACTCCCTCAGTCCCTCTGGTACTCTTCCATTGAAACAAAAAATTCTCATCCCTCTAAGGTCTAATCCGCTTTTTGTCCCTGATTGTTGGTCATACATTGAAGCCTTTTAAGTTCCATCTCTTTAAATTGTATGTTTATCATTATGTTTCAGGAAGAGGAAGAAGAAAGATCAGAAAAGTGGAAGAGGTTCTTTGACCACCAAGCAGAGTCGTGCCCACCTGAGGAAACTAACAACAGACTGCATACTGAAGTTACTGGGCAGGAAACAGAAGAGGGAAGTAACAACAGATTGCATGCTGAAGTTACAGAGCAGAAAGCAGAGACTGGGCCACAATTGGATGGGGAAGGGGATGATTCAAGTGAAGGGAAGTCAGCTCGTGATACTGAAGGGCAAAGGGATCCTGAGGAGTTACAGGTACCTATACAAACAAAACCGCTTAGGGTGCAAACATGGGCCCAGATAAGACCATCGCTTCATGCCATTGAGAATATGATGAGTGCTCGTATCAAGAAGAGAAAGGACATGAAAGAAGAGCAAAAGACCACTGCTGAAAATCATCTTCCACCAATTGAAGAGGCAAGAACTTCAAGAGGGGAATCCGAAGAGGACATTGAAGAAGAGTTTTACGACAATGAGATAGTAGATGAGACTAGGAATGCTCCTGCGGATGAAAATGAAGGTAGTGAAAGGGTCTCTCCAGAACCTTTCTTCCCTTGGAAAGAAGAACTGGAGTTCCTTGTTCATGGGGGAGTACCACGGGACCTGAGAGGAGAGGTACAACTTCGAAGCTTCCACTAGTATAGTCTACTAATTATATATTTCTGCAGAAAATTGTAGTGTTCACGAAACCTTGTTGCAGATATGGCAAGCCTTTGTTGGTGCAAGGGCACGACGGGTGGAGAGATATTACCAGAATTTGCTAGCTCCAGATAGTGACACAAGTGACTCCCAGGAGCAGGATAAATCTGGCGGTGGTAGCAAAGGGCTCAATGGGGACAGAGTTGGTGTACCTGAAAAATGGAGAAGGCAGATTGAGAAGGTTATTGATGCATGGGCCCTGGACTTTATCATTCAATCTATTTTGAATTTGTAGGTGTTGGTTCTCTTACTTTCTTTGCAATAAAGGATTTCTCCCTGGACTTAAGTTGTTACCTTTTATCTTTGCAGGATCTGCCCCGAACTTTCCCAGGTCATCCTGCACTAGATGAAAATGGTAGGAGTTCCTTAAGACGTGTGCTTTTAGCATATGCTCGACATAACCCGTCCGTTGGGTATTGTCAGGTAATTGGCAAGGACTATTTATGCTTTGCTATTCTTAACTTGTGGTTAACATTTGCTCTATGATCTTGTGGTTGGCACAATGTTCATGCTGTTTCGCCATCCAACTACCTGGTTGCGTCTTGATAAATTAAAAGTATAAAAATTTGACTGCTTTTAAACAAAGTGGTTCCTAAGTGGAAAATAAATTGACCAGGGGAATCTCGCGGATTATTACCTATTTATGTCCATCTTTGTGGTACCTTTGTTCAACATTGCTAGGACGTAGATGCTATTTTACATCAGAGGGACGGAAGGTAAATGATGTTTTATTGTTTTTAAATGAAGTTGAAGAGTGGGAGAATAATCATATTTCCTTTCATTGTTGAAACTGTTTAGATGACATCCCATTGAGGGTTCCTCTCTTAAAATGCATTGATTGTTTTATTCTTCTTATTTTCTTCACTACAACTCCCATCTTCGAACTCTTCAATCTGTTTGATAATATTGGCACTCAAAATATCATGATGTGTTCTTTATCTTTTCTGTGGTATCAATACTGTTGCAGGCGATGAACTTCTTTGCGGGCATATTACTACTTATGATGCCTGAAGAAAATGCTTTTTGGTAAGCGTATAGGTTTTTGAATGTATAGGTTTTTGCAGTCTTAAAAGTCTGGTTGTTTAAGAAGGAACCCCTTTTGAATTTTGCAAGATCTTGGCTCTATGAATTTTTTTGGTAGTTTTATAGTTTGTAACAAATGTATGACTGGTGGAGACAGGGAAGTCCTCTCTTCCTAAATAAGATGCCAAAAATTAGGAATCAATTATCCAGAACTACTTACCTGTGTTCTATTGCCAGAAGAGTTTGTCTATAAATGTTTTGTACATATTTTTCCCTGTAGCTACTAAGTCAGCCTTATGGACTAGTTTGATGTACATCTCTCAGGACTTTGGTCGGTATTATTGATGACTACTTTGACGGCTACTACTCAGAGGAAATGATAGAATCTCAGGTACTTCTTTCTGTTTTCTGGTGCTGTTTATCAATAATTCATGGCTTTATTTTTGTTTTCGTGAACAGAATGGATGTATTTTCCATGATAAATGACCACTGGACAAAGTACTTTGTAGTGTCCTTCATTCCTAGAACTGGTTCTGTTGTCAGGTGGACCAACTTGTTTTTGAGGAATTGATACGTGAAAGATTTCCTAAACTAGGTTCGTCAACTGCTCATAATCATCCTCTCAGATGTTATAACATCTCATGTCGCATTAAAGCTTTCTTATTCCTAAAATGCTTCTACTGCAGTCAATCATCTGGATTACTTGGGAGTGCAGGTTGCATGGGTTTCTGGACCTTGGTTCCTTTCCATCTTTGTGAACATGCTTCCATGGGAAAGTGGTGAGACTAATGTTGTGGCATTTTCTATATCATTCCGTTTCAGAACTTATTCTTCTGTTGTCATAAGATTGACTCAGAATTTGTCTGAGACATAGTTATTTTGGTTGTTTGCTTTGACTTCAGTTCTCCGAATTTGGGATGTGCTTCTATTTGAAGGAAATCGAGTTATGCTTTTTCGAACTGCACTTGCCTTAATGGAGTTATATGGTACTTAGAATTCTGTTATGTCTTGTTTATTGAAAGGTTAATGTTGTTATTCCATTCCAATCAGGTATGGTTTAAGTGATACATATTAATCAGGCTCAACTTCTTGCAGGTCCGGCTGTAGTGACTACTAAGGATGCTGGGGATGCCATTACTTTACTACAATCCCTAGCTGGTTCAACATTTGATAGCAGCCAGCTTGTTTTGACTGCTTGCATGGGTTTTGTGGCTGTAAGTGAAGGTAGATTGCAAGAGCTAAGAGAAAAGCATCGACCAGCTGTACTAGAAGCAATTGAGGAAAGATCAAAAGGGCAAGTGTCAAGGAATTCCAAAGGCCTTGCGACGAAACTATTTAGTTTCAAGCATGATCCTGGAACACCGACAAAGGAAACAATTTCAAAAGCGGAGTCGGGCGATAAGTTAACGGACGGGAGTATTTCTCATCTGGAGTGTCATTCAGCTAATCTGGATGACTTTCTCAGTGGTGCAACCATTGAATCAAAAGTAGATTCTCTTCCTGATCTTGAAGAACAGGTACCTTACTTCTCTCCATCTATTTAATTGCATTAGATTCTGTCTTTAATATGTTGCCTGTAATGAATATTTGCAAGGTAGACTTGTTTAATTTCTTCTCTGATCTTGTATAGCTCACATATCTCTGATGTTTCCTAACATATGCCATATTATTGTTGCACCTTCGCTTGTTTCCTCATACAATTAACTGCGTAGTGCGTCATGTAGAACATGTAATGGTATGACGTCTTTGAGCAATTATTAACAGCAAACTGTAGTTCAAAGTTGGTTTGGTTCACATGATAATTGTTATTGTTCTCATCTTGAATTCAGTATTCTTTCTTTGCTTTCTCTAGGAAAATATTCTCCGCATGTGGATTTGAAATGACTGTGTTGGCTAAGGACTGTCTATTTTAAAGCATTACCATCCATCTCCTTGAATCACTTCTGTGGTATATCATATTGTACTGAGGATGTATATCAATAATTTTAGTGAAATTCTGATGGCTAAATTATTTTATGTCCTGTTGTGATCTATTCTTGGCGCTATTTTTCCCATTTTCTCAGTGTAATTTTCACTATCTTATTATATTTGGTTATCATTTTGTGCATATGTTTAATTGAAAAATCCTTTCATGTGTTAATTATTAACTGGTGGGTCACTGAAAGGCTATGCTTACTTCAATACATTTGCACTTTATCCGAGGGGGAAAAGGATATTACTCCATATTGGTCCTTGAGAATCAAAGTATCTAGGAGAGGCAAGACTGGATTAGACACGAGTGCATAACAATTTTTTTCCCCAATAGACAATTCTTTTGTGGTTGCGTTGTTTCTAAAATTCCCAAAGGCGTGACTGGAACTTGATTGGAAACTTGGCTGTTTTGCATTAGTTGTACCAAGCGGTTGCCCTCATTATTCAACACCAATTCTCACAGTTTCTTCCCCAGTCTTCATGTGTCATAGAAATGGCTCTTACTGATCTCCTTTATAAATTTTAGATAGATTCTTTGCTCTTAGGTACAAAAAATTAAGTGCTTTAGTAGCAAAGTGAATTGGGTACTATCATTTTGCCATTGTTATGAGCTCACAACCTGACGTACATAACTGTTTACACCGTGAAATAAACCGCTGTTGAAATAATAGGACAGGTGACAGTAATATACGAATCGAAGTGCTAAACATATATCAAAATTCACCTGTGAAGATTATAGGGCTGATAGTGAAATGAGGAGAATGGATCCAGTTAAAACTTCGTGCAAGACAGGAGTTGATCCATTTTGAAACGAAACCAAACCAAGCATTATGTCCCAATCAATTGGGGACCTGGGGTCGGTTACATGAATCCTTTTTCTCCTTTGAGCTCTATCAAGGGCCATTTGTTCACTCAAACATTTCGAAGGAAAACCATGGTAATTCAGTTTGCTTAGTTATAGGTGGCATCAAAATGTGAAGGAAAACAGTTACTCCGTACAAAATCCGAGACAGTGGCAAAGGAAGAAACTGCCTTTGATTTCAAAGTCAAAGCCATTCCTCCTAAATAGCAGATGACATGTAATGAGAAGACACGATCAATTCACTTCAAACGTAGTTTTTGCTTATCTTAGGACTAGCATAACTTTTTAGGAGTAGTTTGTAGCGGTAACTTAGTCCTAAACTCTCTGTCCAGAATGTGTAAAGCCTTGGAGATTAATAAATCTTTTATTATTCTTCAAATTTACATTGTTGTGTTTTACCATATTACATCCAAAGAAGTTCTGAAATATGGCCCCGCTCATTCCACCTTTTCTCACAAACCACATTACAGCACATAATTTGTTGCCTTTGTTTGAATCCTCTGTCGATCTCAATCCAGAGGAGAAATTTTGGTAACAATTACCTATTCAACTTCCATGTTTAGGAGATTGAGCTACTAATGCATAGATTTGGAGTTCAACTTTTTAATGACAAATCTCTTCAGTGATACATATTTTACTTGGCAGTGTTAAAACATTCTTCAAGACGGAGAAATCAGTTTCTCTAGGAAATTCAGGAATCTCATCTGTTGTACGCAGACAATGAAATGTTTGAAGGACGAGACTCTTTTGTTTGCAATAGTTTGACTGTGCAATTATACAGTGGCTGCGCTTTGTTTATTTGCTTGATTAATTTTCCGTCCTTTGGCCCACACATTCTTTTCTCTGTAACTTATTTGATATGGTGGGTGGTATGACTGGATTTCCAGTTGGAGCTTAGGTAAATGAGGGCCTACTACTTGTTAGCAGTTGACAACTTTAAGGAAACACTGCACAACTTTTTTTAAGTTTCACTAAGCTTATGTGCAGGTGGTTTGGTTGAAGGTTGAGTTGTGCAAGTTGTTGGAGGAAAAGAGATCTGCTACACTAAGGTGTGTTGTATCTGTATCTATTCGTTGGGTTGGTGCTTCTAATTAGACTCATGTTAGTATGTTGAAGATGGGATGATGATTATGACCACTTGATAAGATAAACAAATGCACAAGTTGTTAATCAGTCTCAGTGCCCACGTAGTGTATTAGAGACCTGGTTTGCATTATGGAATTAGCATGTCCGGCTGCTATTCTGTTGTCTATCTATTTCTTGAAGTTTCAGAGTTTCCTTCATGACAGCAACTTGTGATTTAAACTTCATTCTGCTTGTAATCTATATAAATTAGAGCAAACATGATTTAGCCTTCTTTAACATTGCGTTAATGGTATCTGTTAAAACATCCAACTCAATACCAATTGACAACAAGGGGAGAAGCCTCCCAAGCTCAATACTAGTTTTTGATGTGATAATTAACCGATGTGGAACAAATTCTAACACTCCCTTGCATTTGAAGAGGTCAACAAAAGATCCGAAACATATGGATCACAACGAAACAAAGTACAACTATGGCACAAACAAAGCAGAAAAACCAATGAAAATCTAGCTATGATACCATGTTAAAGCATCCAACTCAAAACCAATTGACAATGAGGGGATAGGCTGCCCATGCTCATGTACTAGTTTTGGAGGAGATAATTAACCGATGTGGGACAAACTCCAACAGTATCACTTAGCAGACATAGATGTGTTTGTCCAATTCTTTTATTCGCAGGAACTAGTTGCGGATGGTAGTCAATTTTGAAATGACTCAGCTTGATTGTAAACATTGGACTCCCTTGCATAAACTGTATTATCTATTAATGCAATTGATGGAGCTCATGAAAGCTGCACTACATCCATAAGAGTTCTTCTTGTTCCTTTCAGAGCTGAGGAGCTTGAGACTGCACTAATGGAGATGGTCAAGCAAGATAATCGACGAGAATTGAGTGCTCGGGTAAATTGAAGCAACACTTTTGACCACTGTTCTTCTTCTGGCGTATCATCTGCCTATCATATAGCATTAATAAAATTCTCTCTCTCTGTTGTGTTTGTGTGTGTTTATTTCTCGATTCATCATTCATGGACTAGCCACAAAGGTCGCAAAATGAATTCACCTTGGTCTAGGTTGTAATGCTTGAAGAAATCTGCTTCTGCTAGATTTGAGAGCCTCCCTTATTCTTGGCATTTTATGCATATTCCTTTGTGCAAGTAATAAGAGACAAGCACACATCTTTATGTGAAGCGCAAACACTCGAGTGGCCTTTTGATATTATGTGTACTCTGCTCGGTTGCTAGTGACTAAGTACTGTGTTCTTGCTCAAAAGAAAAGAAAGTGATGCAACATTAATATGGCAATGATCTTAAGGCTTCTGATGATCTTAGAACTGTTCCATCATTGGCACTGAATTTAGCTAGTTTCACATATCTCTTTTCCCCTACCCATTTGCGTCACCAAGTCAGTTTTCGTTCTTACATGTCGAGGGTTGGCAGGTTGAGCAGTTGGAGCAAGAGGTTGCTGAACTACGGCAAGCCCTTTCTGACAAGAAAGAACAGGAAAAAGCGATGCTTCAGGTTTAAATTTGCCAATTCTTTTCTGTGACATCTACTTGGAAAATGCCACCTGATATACCCCTCTATTTTTTAGTGTTACTGTTTTTTTACTTAATATCCACCAACTACAGGTCCTGATGCGGGTTGAGCAAGAACAGAAGTTAACTGAAGATGCTCGCTTCTTTGCTGAGCAAGATTCAGCTGCTCAGAGATATGTAGTGCAAATGCTTCAGGTTCTTTCTCCTATATGCATTTCATGTTTTTAAACAGAAAGTAGACATATTGCTCTCACTTGATTCTCCACCTGTGGATGGGAGAGTGTAATGACGTTTTGTTGCATGTGGGAGGAAATTTATGAAATAACTATTGACTTATGTTCGGCCAAATTCCTTTGCGGAACCTTTTCTTCCTTTCAGGTCAAGTGTTGCAACAAACCCTAGTGTGTGACAGTTCATGTATTTTGAGGCCATCTCCCTAATATATTTGCATGCAGAAGACTCTTTAACTTAATCCATTATATGATGAGAATTAGAGGCATGCAAGGATGGCTTGAAAGAAAATGTCAGCGGGTTTTAGGTCTTACTTATCTGACCTGAATTCTCTAATTACTTTACCCCTGAATACTACTCTAGATTAGGATTAAAACATGTAAAAAAAAGAGGTGTTCGTTCAGAATTATAATGGATGGTTGTTTGTTTCATAAACGTGGGATTGGCGAATTGAATAGTCCGTTTTCTTGTGAAGTTATGGGCATACTAGTTAGATTATTTTCTTTAAAATTCATAGACTTTTCTCCACCTCTTTCTAAGCAGAATCATGTACTGTAAAGCATGATAACAAAGCACGACTATCTCTTCATCACTCCCATGTCATTTGCAAGCCAAAATAACCCACATTAGTTTACCATTTCAAAGGGGGATAGAGCTCCCAGTTCCAGTTTTTTCTGTGGGAAAGCAATCGAAAACCGATGATCTCATTTCGATTAATTTTTCAATCTTATCTATTTTGCATCCATGCCTGGTTTAATAATAGGTATCTTACACTCACTTTGTCATCTTCTGGGACATGGTTATATTTCCTCTCATCCAAGCAATTTTTAAGCAGGAAAAATGTGAAAAGGCTGTGGCTTCACTTGCTCAAATGGAGAAGAGGGCAGTAATGGCAGAAACCATGTTGGAGGCTACTGTGCAATATGAGCACGGCCAAGTTAAAGCAGTATCTTCCCCACGGTATATAAGGAATTCTCAGACTGTTGGCATTCTGTTTCTCTCTGTTTCCCAGTTTGTTTGTATTAATGAGTTCATGAAAATGTTTATTTTGTTGCAAAGAGCATGCAAAATTTTAGTAGTTGTAGTTACTGGTAGATCACCCTAAATATTTTTCACCGAAGGATTACTTGTTTGTGTAATGGCACTGATGTGTTATGCTGAATCAACAGTAGATAGCGCAACATGTGAATTTACGATTGAGGGCTAGGTATACTTAGTAGCACAAGAAGACTATAGAATTTCTTCTAGACCCCTGAATCATCGTTCACTTGAAGTAAGTTTGTGCGACTCAATGCTCAAAAGCTCCATAAACCATTCTTAAGTTTTAACAAACTGATCTACCTTGAGATACAAAGACTAAATATGTTCAGGAATTCTCGTCTGCCTTGTTTTATATTTTGGTTCAGGTAGTTTTCAATTTATGTTTTTGATGACTTGCGCCAAGTAAGAATGAAACACCACCAATTCTTGAGACGAATTACCCACAAACCTTTTGAGTAATTAGCCGCTAAAAAGGTGTTTGTTTATACAGATTGATCTATTGTATTCTATACATACTGAGCTAAAGGTGTTGGTTTCTGTCCATTTTTGTAACCGTAAAGGGGTTGGTTTTTCTCCTTCTGGATGAAGACTCTGTCTTATGATCTAGCATGTTTATAGGTCTATGCGTCCAGATTCTCAAGAAGTACCGGCTAGAAAGATGGGTCTACTGTCGTTTGGACTGGGCTGGCGTGACAGGAACAAGGTAACTTCTATTTTTTATTTCGCCCCCCAACATTCATGCTTAGTTAGGCCTGGACAAGATGTTCATTCATGAATTATCATGTGTTCTAAAATGAAGGGGATGCTACACAAATGAACCTGTTGGTTGGCTGACATTTCTTGTTATGTCCTTCATAAGATACCACATGTGATTTTCCCTGGTAGGTAAATTAGGCTGTGTTTGGACTGAGGATTTGTGGACAGGTTTTGATTGTGGAAAAGAAAAGCAAATAGATAATTTAAAAGTTTGTCTTCACACTTCGTAAGTCCTCTAACACAGCATTAGGATGCTTGAGTTTCTCTTTATTGGAGGAATGCTACCGATGCCATTGTGTTGTCCACGGGCAGATCTAGTCAAGGACCAGAGGGGGCACATGATCCCCCCAGTGAGCCATAGATAGGTAGTAATCAAAATTGTCGATCATAATTAATGCAAAGCTTGTATATTTTGTGAACGATTATTATTGTAGCATAATCATACTGTGCTTGAAAAACTATGGTCAAAATTCCTGGATTGCCACTGGTGGTGTCCCCTAGGGAACAGTACAGCTGATTTTATAACTATGAAGAACCTTCAACAGCTAGGGATGTAATCACCACTCAATGATCTATTATTCGGATTATCTCTACAACTCTTCGTGGATTGCTCTTCTTGAGTCAGACTTGACCCACACGCTGAAGTCCGAACCTTGTGCTTTATTTTTTTCGGGTTGTTGAGATTCTAAACCAAAATGACATGAATGTAACAGGGAAAACCAGCTAACGTAGAGGAGCCCAGTCAAAGCAAATCTACCAGTGAGGGACACATTCTGAGCACTACGTCGGTCGAAATGAATGGCCACCAAGAGCAGGAAAAATAATGGGAATCCGCACTCTTTTACGGGCGAATAGGATTTTTTGAAGATGGACATTGTTGTTTCAAGGACTGGGCTCCTTACTCCATGTACATGTTCTGGTAAATAGCTGCCTAGTTTTCTTTTCGAATCCGTACCCTTCATATTTCGGGTACATCGACCTGTTTTTTCCCTCCATACTACCTCGTGTAAAACATGTAATCTATTCGTTGTAATTTGTTCATTTAATTATTTTAGCTAGTTGATACACAAAAGAGGGCATTTTTTCCCCCTCTATTACTTTTCAAGTCTAAATAAGATTTATTGTTGTGCACCAACCGGTCGGAAATTGGTAACAGATTCTTATGATGAATGAGTACTAAGCACAATACTTATTTTATCTCACTTTGAGATTTGGTTCCAAGATGCTGGTCCTCGGATCCGAATCCTCTCCGTTCCATCCGTGGAAATGGAGATCTCCATTCTATTGGGTCGACGCCTCACTTATTTCACTTATTTTGTAACAAGATCATCTTGACTTCCCTAGTTTAAATAAAACTACAACATTTTGATTGCTTGATTAAATTTGTACTAGTAACTACTTTTAAACTTCAACCAAAAATTGTGTGCAACAATATCAGTACAATTTGAGATACTATATTTTACTACTACAAGCACAAAATAATCAAAATTCACAAAAAGAAAACAGTATTTTTACTAGTGCGATGCTTATCTAGGATAAGATTTTACTGTTAATACTGCAACTCGAAAACAACCGATTACAATGTCAACGGTTCTAAATTGCTATCCTAAAACATTTCTTATTTTATTTCAGTAAAATACAATCCTGACTCCTAAAGAATATTTATTTTTGTAGGTATAGTTACATGCTTGGACCAGTAAAATACTAATCTCATGATATACCGATATCGTTGCACACAATTTATTCTAGAAATTTACGTTTGAAGTAATCAAAATGACGTAGTTTTATCTAACTAAAAAAAGACAAGACCATCTTGTCCGTCTATCAAGAAATAGGAAAGGTGTCAAGCTCACATAAAATTTTATGGAGGTGGATTGAAGGGGGTCTGATCTCCTCTGTTCCGAAAACCCCTATGCCGAGGGGTTTTCCGGCTGTTCGATTGTTTGAATTTTTTTTTTTTATGTTTTAAATTCAACAGCCGGAAAAATCCCTCGGCACATAGGTACAAGGATTTTCGGTATGGAGGATCCTGCCAACAGATTTGTCAGAGGCTCTCTTACGAGACAACAATAAAAAACCATCTCTTCTTTACTAAAATAAAAGAAAAAGAGAACTATTTTTTCCCTTCTTCTGATTCTCCATAATGGAGACTCAATTTGAGGCCTATGAGACATTTGGTGACTCAATTCTCCAAAACCAATACGGATTTAAAATTTCTACTTTGCCCTTTTTATCTTTAGACTTTAAATTTCAATATAAACCATATAGTCGGCACCTGAAGATATATTTTGCAAAATAAGTACAACTTTTATTAAATAAATTTACTGAATTATAAGCTTGGTAAAATCTTTTCAATAAAATCTATACCGACCATTTTTACTTGAAATTTAAAAGAATTGAAGGAAAATTTTGAAGGGTAATATTACTGATGGAAATGGAAAAAATGGATTGGAGTTAATGTGAATAATTGCATTCCCGAAACTTGTTCTTCTAATCTAATATAATAGAGGAGTATTATTTTAAGTCTCCAAAACAGAGAAGGGGTGGGAGACCTGGGGGCTGGGAGGGAGTGGGTGACAAATGCTGGAAAACCATCTCCTGTGGTTATTGCATTGACCAGTGGGTACAAATTTCTTTCTGGGCCCATTTTAGGCCTCAAAAAAATGATCAGAGTCGCTCATTTTGTTTGAAATACTTTGCTTATGGTCCCTTCAAAAAAAAGCTCAATCTGGTATAGATAAGAGCATTTACGAAACGTCCAAATTTTGCTCTAGAATTCAAGCTTGAATTCTGAGACAAAGTTGGACGTTTTGAAGGTGTCTTAACTGATATCGGATTGAACTTATTTTTCGCAGGAGTCGTAAATAAAGTATTTTAAAAAAAATGAGCGGTTTCGATCATTTTTTTAGACCCAAAATTGGGATTTGTACACACTGGTACAGATATAATATTTGTACCAGTAGCACCGTTCTTGATACAGCACAACTATCAACTACTCCGATGAGAAATGATATGAACACAACTCCTAACACAACTGTTTCCAATGCCATTGTGGGTTCATGTACATCAAACCGTTCACAACACAGTTGCATCCGAAAGGTGCGTCCCCAGACTTTTTTCTTACTCCTATTAGGTTTACGTCGGTAGACTCAAGTGTTGTGTTTTTTGTTGGTTGGGTTGTGTGGTGCTTGATTATGGAGAGAGAGAGAGAGAGTCCTTGATGAATCCCTCAGCATATCTTTGATCCAAACACAGCCAAGTTGGTTGCTTCATTAGGGCAAAAAAGGGAATGACATGCAATGTGGAACGTAGAATTGGTTATTGCCACTGCGCTAACCCCAGAAAATCCAGAGACTCACCATTTTCGGTCTACCATTTTGGATTTCAGGATGTCAACTGTTTCAGTTACGAATGTGGGATATATCATCTTGTTGCCATTCACGAACATGGGGCGCAAAAACTCATTAACTTGACTAGTTCCGTATATAATTTGCTTCAACGAAAGACGGTTAGAAAGCAGATTAAGAAGAGAAAAATGAACTCATGGAACCCCACAAAAGATCTCCCTCACTATGATCATCACCATATGTATTACAAATCCATGAATGCAATATTGTCATGGTTTGATTTGTTTAATAATTTTACAAGGCATACGTGATGATGGAATACAGTTTCTGTACAAATACAACAGGGCACAAAATTATGGGGAGGAACATACATAAGAGTGGAAAACAACATGTTTGGAGACGAGGCACAACAAATTTGACCACATGACAAACGTAAAGAGGCTTTGATGTGAACTCGTAACTTGGAGTGACACAAAAATTTGATGGTGGAAAATGAAATTTCAGATTAACCTTCTGGTTCGGTTTCTCTCCGACCCACTACCACTACCGCCATTGAGTTTCTTATCACTGTCCCTTTTGGTCCTAGGGGGAGTAGTAGGGGCCCACCGGGAGTTCTGGACAGGCTGGGTTCCAGGGTCGTACTTTTGTGAAGCAAGGTAACTCAAAGCCGTTACTACATCGGCTATGACTGGACGCATTGTGGGCTGCTCTTGAACACACATTGCTGCCACTGCAAGAGCTTGGTACAATCCCCTCACCGGGTACTCCCCTTGGAGCATGGGATCGGCCATTTGAGGGAATTTCCTTCTATCTTTGAATAAAGGTCTTGCCTGCATTAAGGAAGGGTAGGTAGAAGTCTCATTGTATGCATGAAAAAGCTCTATCGTACCATTTAAACGCCAGTTATAGCAAACACAAAACAAGTATATGCAGAAATGTGAACATTAGTTGTGTCCATTGACATAAGAACTAGATCAACCCAACACTTAAACACTGCACCCAACACTGGTACCCAATTCCATGTGACATAGCTCCACAAATTTTTGTGGTCAGTGATTCATGAATGTAACATCAATCAGTGTTCTCATTTTTCCTGCTTCAGTCTTAGAATTTACATTCTGGGTAAAGATGGTTGAATCTACGTTTAGTCATATTGGTTGAATTAATTAGCCTTTGTTTGATTCAACGTCAAATGGAATGCTGTAAACATTATTGAATTCAAGGCTCAATTTAATCAATTGAAACTGTAGGATTGAGAGGTTCTGTCACTTTCCGAGTACATGCTAACAATGAGGCAGTGCCCCTTCCAATTTGAATAATGTGCAGCTCATTGACATATAGTTTCCACTGCCCGCTTATAGGTGAGAGATCTTCCTTGGTTCCGGTTGAGCATGGCAGCTTGAGGTATCCTATTTCACTTTCAACTAATCAACTTTCCTTCAATGGCGGAAGAAAGGATAGCAAGAAAGGTAGAAGTGGGGTTTGCTCTCGTTTTGGGGTTCTGGTTGTTTTCCAAGTTCAAAGGTGTGGTTAGCCCCAACCTTGTGGAAGCTCCATTGTCATCAAGACTTTAACTCGATGCACGAGATAGTTGATGTGTTGCTTTGAAGCTCGTTCAATAATGGTTGAATTTTAAGGCTTCCACTTCTATGCTTTTGTCAAAGGATCAGGATTCAGGATTTTGGTTTATTTCAATCATTCAAAACTGTTTGTCTTTAACTGAGATGTTAAGCAATCCTCTACCCCACAACTACAATTCACCTTGCACCAACAAAATCCAAATCAAACCCTTTTGGGTTTTGTTCCGTCAAGTTGGCCATTATGGTTTTGGTTCAACAATGTTAAACTTTGACAAAGTTAAGTAGAGAGAAAGAGAGAGCGCGCGCTTACCCATGCTACCAAATTGTGCTCTCCTGCAGTTTTTGAGTTGTCAATTGCTTTCCTGCCTGTAATGATCTCCAGAAGAACCACGCCAAAGCTATAAACATCCGATTTCAGAGTCAGTTGGCCGGTCATTGCATACTCCGGGGCACAATAGCCGTAAGTGCCCATAACTCTTGTTGATACATGAGTATTATCTCCCACAGGCCCAAGTTTGGCTAAACCAAAATCAGATAGTTTGGGATGATAATCCTCATCGAGCAAAATGTTGGAGCATTTTAAATCACGATATATAACTGGAGGGCTTGCTTTGACATGTAAATACTCCAACCCTTTTGCTGCCCCAGCAGCTATTTTCATTCTTGTATTCCAGTCAAGCCGTTTCTTGCCAGGTGATACGTCTGCGCAATCAGAATCTGAGTTTGTCCACCCGTCACCGCATTTTAACAAATGAAAAAGGGATATTTATGTATTCGTTGCTGTTTCCAAAACCAGCTTTACAGGAAAAAAAAATCACAGAAACTTGTTCAGTTATGGTTTGCGAAACGTTTGGTAATGGAAGGTCTTGAACCCATTTTGAGGAAACATAGAAAGATGATTTCAAATGCTCACATCTACGCAATGAGAGATGAAACTAATATTTTTGTTTTCAAAAATAGTGAAATGTTTTCTATAACACCGATTCTGAAAACAGCAATCAAATTAGGCTCTGGAAGATATAACACATACCATGAAGATGGTCCTCTAAAGATCCCAGAGGCATGTACTCATAAACCAGAAGTCTTTGATCTCCATCAGCACAATAACCAATAAGATTAACAAGGTTAGAATGATGAAGCAAACTCAACATCAGCACTTCAACAAGGAATTCCCTGTTCCCTTGCAATCCATTCCTGTCAAGTTGCTTTATGGCCACAATCTACAAGAAAAGCAGTAAAAGTTTTTGAATTTACCATCATACTATAATATCCAAGCTCAATGTTTGGGGATGAGAAAACCATAGCAATTACAATCTAGCTAGCAATTTGGAAGTACTTGTTTAGTTGTATTTACATGATTTGAATCAACATTGGCTTTTTTGTTTCATAATTTATTTCAGTTAGACAAACTTGTCCAACCTGATCAGAACTTTCCAGTCGTCCTTTGTATACTCTTCCAAAACCTCCCTCGCCAAGCAGACAGTCACCCCTGAAATTTCTGGTAGCGGCAGCCAATTCACGAAATGCAAAAGTCTGGGCAGCTATATGACCCGACCCTCCATCTTTTGCTGAATCCTTTACCTTCAAAGGGGGGTTTTTCTTGAACTTCTCTGATAACCAAAAGGATAAAATAAACAATAAAAGATGGGTAAGACAAAGGTATGATTTATGATATAAATTTGTATAAAAGAATTCATAAGAGCGACATGCGCACAAAGAAATAACTAGACTAATCACCATTCAAAGAGGATTTAGATTCTATGCTGACAATTGTCATTAAGTTGCTTTCATTAATATCCTGAATTCATGGTAAGGAACAAACTTCATGAAAAGACATCACGCTGCTACTAACAAATAACCCTCTTTTTGTTTTTGAGCTTGCACTAACGAATAACTTGTACCCATGAATTTTCCTCTCAAATGTGCCCATATCTCTTCCGAGTTCCTATAAACTCAAAGCAACCCAGCTACCATTACCCCATTGAGATTACAAGTGCTCTTCACACAAATGATCACGGATATCCGATACACATCCATAGTCTCGATAAGCATTCCCCAAATGTATTACCAATACAAAAGGTCCCAATTAAGGGCTTTCTTTTTAACTCAAGGATGAGAAATGAACAGAACCAACAATGTTTATAAACCAACAACTCAATCAAGCCTCACTTATCCTATGAGTTAGATCCAATTATATGATATACTTGTCAAGAATACTAGTTCATTGAGGATTCAACACTGTTCAACTTTGTGAAATCAATAAATCTTCAACTACCGACATTGGCAAACAACCCAAAGTAATTTTATTACCATTCCATTCATGGCCATATCATGTGCAATACAAATCAATCACTAGCCATTAACCGTACTGTGTCACCTTCGCGATACATGAGGCGAAATAAAAATAAAAAATCAATAAACTAAACTTCATGAACAACTAGCGCTGATATTTTCACTCCATGTTATTAATCACAACACGTCTCATCTAGTGGCCCAACCTTCTGAAACCCTCTTGTGAAGCCAACCCAAAATATACCAACAGAACAGATGACCAAAATACACTTGAGTATCCAATTTTTCCTTTCATTTGTAGCAACCAATAAACAGAAAAGGAAATATAAAACAGAAAAAGCCTTGAATTCAAGTGTTCAAGAACATGGACACTCTGAGCAAGATGCTTTCCTACAAAGACAAAAAGACATTAAATTATACTCACAAACCCCCAAATTCTTTAAACCCTAGAAGACAAGCACACACTGACAACTGAAAAAATCATGATTCACCTAAGGCAACTAAATCCAACACAAACCCAGATAGTACAAATCACATAAGAACCTTATAATCAACAGATTTAGTCAGTAGAGTGAGATACTGAAGTGGGATGGATTCCAGCTTTGTCTTGAGTATAGGTGTATAGATTCATATATGTGTGTGCGCAAATAATTTGCAACTAAAAAGTACCTGAAGTGGGTTGGATCGGATCAAGAGCCTCTTTCTTCTTCCTCTTCTTTATTTCCTGGCTTGATTGTCCAGAGCAAGGAAACCAACCCATGTGTGTTCCCCTTCAAAACTGCCAGTAAAGAAGCAGCTAGAGAGAGAGAAGGTACCAAAAGCTCAAGAAAAAAGCAAAAACCAACACGAGGTACCGATATAGAAGAGAGAGAGAGAGAGAGAGAGAGAGAGATTATTGGCTTTAAGAACTTTACAAATGAATATAAGAGGCAGCTGTTAAACAAAACCATATGAAGTGGATAGCATATATAATTATATATGTAGTGTCTAGGCCTAAGTCACATAATTCTTTCTGATTCTTCCTTTGAAATTCTCGTTTACGCTCCTATTGTTTTCTAATTTTTTGTGCGCCTATGCTTTCAATCCTAGCCTTTGTTAATTTTTACGACTTGAAAATAATTTTAGAATATATTTTCACGCTTGCGTTTTCACCTGCGCTCACCTACGCGTATTATATTGCTGGAGTATTGACCTTATTTTATCTTACAAGGGCCTGGTCAAATCTATGTTACTGGAGTATTGACCTTATTTTATCTCACAAGGACCTGGTCAAATCTAAAGTAGGTCCTTGTTCCCTCAAATCCAAAAAATCTTGATAATATAAAAAAAATCATATTTATAACCGTCATATTATGGGCAATAAATTTTTGAAATTCAATGGTAATTTTGCAGATATTTTTTTGAACTGAATTTTTTGCAGATATGTAACTGAAAGAAAATACATTTACAGCATATGATGTTTTTATTTAGGCTAATATTGCTTATTAGTCTTACTACGAGATTTAGTTTTAAATTTTACTAGCTATTGAAATTGTGAGCAAAACCCAAAACAGAAATAAGCACGTTAATCGATCTCATTGATAAACCCAACAAAGAAAATACAATATGAAATCTTTTTCGTCAAAAATCCATTCTACCGAAGGCTACTTCAGCAAAAAAATCCATTTGAAAACGATTGTGAATTATTGCTGTGGTGGTGCCGGGGATGGAACAGGGCGGCGGTAGGTGGAGGAGGTGGTGGTTGAGTGGATAGTGGCATTGCTGTAATCCTGCAATAGTACTGCTAATTTGAATAAATATTTTTTATATTAAAAACAATACTAGTTTTTTTTTTTTTTTTCCCAACCGAAGCATACAAGATTGCTATTTCTCTTTCTCTCTCCACATACACGAAACTGGAGGTGAGTCGGAGGCGGCCACGCCCCAAACTTATAAGGATACTCAAAATCGTTCATCCGGTAGATTTTGCAAAAGATCGAGCTGAACCGAACGGATGTCGACACTTCTTGATTCTTCTAACTATGTACTAAATGATTATTTCAACCTTTTGCGGTCCATGATATCATGATGCTGAAGAAAATTAGAGGGACACGTGTCTTTTACAAAAATTGGTAGAGGGCTAATAATCTCCAAGATCGAATATGGTTGTTGATTCCCAAAGGTTACAATATCGAACATTGTCGATTTTTGTCTTGTTTCAAACCTAAAAGGCTTTCACTTTTATATCATAATAATCAAGTACTAAACTTTAGTTAAATCACATGATTACGCTTGGAATCACGGGGAGTAGTGATTAGGCCTAACCCAAGGCGCAAAAGTCTTTGAAATTTTTAAGATGAAAAAAGGAGCTTAAATCCAAATCATGGGGAGAAATTTTGTACACCCATCCAATAATGTGGACACATAACACTTTCGCGCAGGCTACATACCTAGCCTCGTTTTTTCTATTTTTATTTAAATCCGTTCAAATCATTTTGAACGGTTTGAATTTTTTAGTGCTTCCTGAAAAAAAATCGGTTCAGGTGAGTTTCAATAAGTGTTTATCTACGGATTCAATTGTTTATCTCAAAATTTGAAACGAGACACTATTTTTCTATCACAGATTTGCGGTATGGAATTGAATTGCTCTTTTGCAAGGTCAGCTAAATGTCAAATCATACAAAATGCACTGAAGTGGAGCTTGGTGTCGTCGCCCCTACACGAAGTGAGTATAATATCCCTCACTTTTTGATGAATGAACAAAATTGCTCTCGTATTAATCTATGTCATTAATCGGAGCTTCGTGTCGCCCCTACGCGAAGTGAGTAATATTCACTCACTTTTTCGGTGAATGAACAAAATTGCTATCATAGTTAATCTATATCATTAACCACAAGAGTTTGGCCTAATTGACAAGGTTTGAGACGTAGGAGTTTGTTCTCTCCTAAGGTCTCATGTTTAAAACGACCCCCAAAAATAGACGGTACAGAATTAGTCCCCTAGATTAATCTATGTGCGCATAACCTAGACATCTAAGTTACCAAAAAAACTTAATCTATGTCAATTTGACCAATACTTAATTAGTCTTAACCTGTGATTTTTTCACATTTGTTAGTTTTTTGTCAATTTTTTGTGAATTATTACTTTGTCATAACAAGAGGAATCTAAAAAGTATAAAATTATTATTGAAACCCAAATTATTTTGAATAAAGAAGAAAAAATTGGCTTATTTTTGCCTTTATTCAAAAAATTTAGGTTTCGGTCATAATTTTTTACTTTTTAGATTCCTCTCGTCAATCCACAAAAAGTTGATAAAAAACTAACAAATGAAAAAAAAAATGACATTTGACTTATTTAGCCGAACAATCCCTTTAATATGGTGGACCACTAATCACCCAACCCCAAAATATGGGGGACCCCCATAAATAGACGAAACGGAATTAGTCCCCGACTTAATCGAGATGCGTGTAACCTAGACATCTAAGTTATAGAAAAACTTAATCTATGTGAATTTGACCAATACTTAATTAGTCTTAGCCTGTTATTTTCTTTTGAAAGATTTAAGCTTCTGATATTGGTGCATATAATAAGCGACAAAGAATGGTGGACCACGGATCACCCAAAAAAAGAAAAAAAGAAAAGAAAAAGGAAGTGGGTTGTAACCTTCGTATCATTTCTCACAGAAAAAGAATAAAAATAAAAATATGTGTATCCATTTTCGTGGAATGGTTGTACTTGTCACCAGTATAAAAAACAGAATAATAATACTTTAAAAAGGCTACTTATACTTAATTGGCCAAGTGTTGTGGCCCTAGACTACTACTAATTAATTTGTAAAGTAATATCATAATTAAGAAAAACACAAACCAAAGAACCTAAACCAAGGGAATATTCTTGAGAATCCTAAACAGAAAAAGAAGCTTAGGAAACCTCCAACGAGCCAGAGCCAAAGCTAGAGCCAAGATGTACTCCACTCTGGGAAGTAGAATCAAGCCTTTTGAACACAATTGTGTCCGAAATCATTGAATTTATGTGAACCCACTTGTATACATGACTAGCCAAGGGTAAACCTCGCAAACCCACGGATTTAGGCAACCCCTCCCAATAGGATTGTAGAATATTTTCTTGTAAACCCGACAAAAGAATAAAAGAGTTGTTTGTAGAAAGATGCAATTTGACGAGGATGCAATAGATGATGTTGATAGAAGTCAATCACCGGAAGATAATTTCAGAATTACCCATTTCCTCACATTAGTGGATCAAGAATTTGAGGGCTACGCGGGGCCCACAACAGGTCTTCCACAGAAGGTCTAAGCTCCGATATGTGTAGATGTTCGATCTAATCTTTTTATTTTTTATTCATATTACAGGAAAATTATTGAACGGTTCGAATTTTCGTGTGGGACCCGTAGTGGGCCCCGCACAACCGTCCGTGCAAGGTCGATATGGCTACCGTTGGTGGACATAGCATTTTTCGTTTTTTCATAGTGCACTTTAAAATTTATCTTTTAGTGCTCTACATTATCTACAACACAATTCCCAAGTCATCATAGAAGATGAAGTTTGAATTACCATTGTAAAAATTGGACGGTAAATATCATTTATCTAATTCCAAAGCTTGAGCTGCTAATTATTTTGTCAACTGCAGCTTCTTTTTACTGAGTAAGCAGATTTGGCTTAACCCTTAGCCAATGTGAACCCAAGGAATTCGCCTGGTTCGGCTAAATAATCTATATCCTGTTCTTATTTAAAAAAAATCGCATTTGCTAGTTTTTTGTTAATTTTTTAAAGATTATTGCTTCGTTATGACGAAAGGAGTTTCAAAAGTAAAAAATTACGATCAAATTTTTTTTAATAAACACGAAAAAAATGGCTTATTGACTTATTTTTGTCTTCATTCAAAAAAATTGAGTTTCGAGCATAATTTCTTACTTTTTAGATTCCTTTCATCATGACGAAACAATAATCCTTAAAAAATTTGACAAAAAACTAACAAATGAGTTTTTTTTTAATAAGGACAAAAAATGGATTATTTAGCCAAATAATACTTTAGAATTATCTAAAGATGAAAAGTGGCCTTTAATCCCGTATCTTAGCGTGATAATCACGATTAAGAATTGAATAAATTTTCTTCTCAAACTACTCGTATTTGTTGTGGGGCTCAAGATTTTATTCGTCGAAATATTGACAATGGTCCTGCCTAGAAAGTGATGACTAGATATATATAGAAGAAGGAAAGGGAGCCGTCCATGAAAAATGGACCGGCCGGTCCTGTACGCATATTTTCGGGTCTATTTCAATGATCCAATTCGTCGACGACATTAACTACGTCAAAAATCATGTTGATTGGATACCAACTGATATGATCTCAAACCATATTTATCTTGAGATAAATGAGTTCAATGGGTTCCAATCTGGTGTTGTAATCTCCTCTTCTTCTTCTTCTTCTTCTTTTTTTTATCACAATGAAAGCGTTCCCAAATCATATCAACCATTATCCATTCAATATTACTTTCTGACGTGATTGATGTTCTCGACGAGCTCTAAAATGCGCGGTTTTGATCATCAAAGTAGGCTCGGGAAGGACCCAAATGATGGACCGGAGAGATCCCTTCCATAGAAGAAAAGGTCAAAGATGGAGGGTACCTATGTAATATATAACTTGGGTTTCTATCAAAGAGTTTAAAGTTCAAATTCCAATACACAAGTTATTCAATTATTTTAAGGTGGTTTGGTAAATCAATGGCAAGTATCATCATAATATACAATTATAGGTGGGGTTAGCCATGTTCCCAAGTAAAGATAAAAATATTTACTTAGGTAGTCTCTTTCCCCTTTCTTCCTTAATTTGTGCAAGTTATTCTCTTTTCTAGTTCAACATTCGTACAAGTAGCATAATTTTAGCTTGTTGATTTTGCCACTCCCTTTTTTTTTAACGTCACTCTTCCACAAGTGTATTTTTGATGCAAAAATATACTTACAGAGGAGTAACGTTAACAAAAAAGGGGGTGGCAAAATCATTTCCCTAATTTTATTGACTGTTAAGAGGCTACGTAGACAAGGTCAGTTTATTTAGACAAAAAGGCAGAAGTTTGAATGAAAAATATGAATTTCAAACATATGGCTGAAGGATGATTATTGAGAGGTGCTATGACCGAATAGGTGAATGTGAGTTGAAAAACAAAAACGTAGCAAATCACACAAAAACAGCTTGCGCTTTATGGTTAAAAAAACCTTGCGTTCACAGAATCATATATAAGGAAAGATTTACCGTAGAATCTCACTATCAAATCAAATAGAAGAACACGCAAGTGGACTATAGAAAAACCTTGAAACTCCCGATTAACCGATATGAGCAAGTCTAGCAACACAACAATTTGGGAAAAATAATTCGGACGACATGCTTACGGGAAAGCGCATAATTATTAATTCTGGAACAGTTAAATCCACACCATTACCAATCATGCAGCACCACCATTACCAATCATAATTATTAATTGTACAGATTATTGTACTAGTATTGTGTTACCAGACAGACAGACGGTCAGACCTAGCAATACTTGCCCAGTACGGAGCATTAATTAGGACAGTATGCATGTCGGAGACTAGCATTAGAACGATAATATGGGTTGAGAACCATGACAACTCGGGGTAAGAATTGTTTTTGCCCGATTAGTAAGTTGGTGGGTGGATGGGTTAGTAAGATTATTACGGAACCGGGTCCTGTAGTGCCCAATCTAAGCCGTTCAAAAACATTTTTAACGATTCAAATATCAATATCAGATATTATCCTATATATATGTAAGATACTTACCTTACATGCAAAATAATGTGGACCATTGATTATCGAACGGACAGCTCAAATTGGGCGCTATAAGGGTGTAGTGCCTTTGAACACTACAGGGACCCGATTCCAGTTATTACTAGGGGTTCGCATGCTGCTCCATCAAAATCGATTTCAATATCTGACCTGCAGAAGCGATGCTACCAATGACCCTCATTGTCGCGAAAAAATCAAGAAATGGTTTCAGGGTCTTTTGGGTTAAAACTGTAAACCTATGTAATTCTACACACAGGCATGTTAGATTCATTTCCCTGTCCCTGTTTAAAGAACCCACAAGAAAAAAGGAAAAAGTGTTGAGCCACAAGAAAAAAGGAAAAAGCGTTAAGGTAATATTCACACTCTTAAGTGGAAAATGAACAAAACTCAACTTCCTGAAATGGCACTTTCAAGTTTCAGAAACCATTTAAAGCACCCATTTTCACAGCCCCTCAGCTGTAGCGTAGTCCTGATCCAGAATCCATTTGCACCCTCTCTTTATTCGTTTCCACTTGGTCAGCTCCTTCACCAACCAACCTTGAAGTTCTCAAAAGAATTAGGACAACATGCATCATGGACCCCAGCTTGTCAATGTTTTTGTTGCCAAGAAACAGCATGGGAGTTGGCTCCATCCGGGCCGTCCATACTCAGCAGTAGACGGCTCACATTTTATCTCGGCTGAAATCTGTTCAGCCGAGATGAAGTTTGAGTCATCCATTGCCGAACATGGACGATCCTGATGGGGTGTTAACACCCGGGGACAGCAGGATCCCCCATTTCCACCAGTTGTGGGGAAAAAACAACCAAGTAAATATAAACATAGGCCTGTAAAAGGGACTTATACATTCTACAGTTAATGGTTGATGTGGACCTATCATTCAACAAAAGAACCATGTTAATAAGAATTCAACATCCATTTTCAAAAAAAAAAATTCAATATCCAGTAAATATTTGTGTCCTACGCCTCTGCATCACTACCAACCACATCATCTTAGTTCTTTTCGTACTCTCAGTCACATTAGCATCTGGGCACTTCCCGTGACTCAAACGGGATACAGGATAATAGCACCGACGTAGTGGCGCTGCTCGTCTTTACGACCTCTAGTACAATAACTACATGGAAAACATTAGACAAGCTCATAATAACCACACATCACAAGCTTTAGAAAACTAAGGCTCCGTTTGTTTCGACGTAAAATGTTTTACAATGTAAAATATTTTCCATGTAAAATGTTTTTTCAGAAAACAAACTTCAAACTTTTATTTTCCGGTGTTTGGTTGACACTTGAAAATATTTTCAGAAATCGACAAAATAGTGTACAAAGAGAGATGGAGAGCTTAAACGGTGGAGAAATATGAGATTATTAGAATTGAACGTAGGTCAGGACTGATGATCGAAAAAACTGAGCAATAAGAATTGCAGTAAAAGGCAGCGGGTACATTTCGGAAAATAACTTACGGAAAATTTAAGGGTAAGTTATTTCATCCAATTGATGGAAAATGTTTTACATGTAAAATGTTTTCCTCATTCTTTACACAACCAAACGCCGGAAAATAGGTAAAACATTTTACCGGAAAACATTTTACGTCCAAACAAACGGAGCCTAAATGAAGTTGCTGATACCATTATCACAACATTGACATTAGCTATGGTATGCTGATCCATTTCTTCTTTCTAACTGAATCAGTAACTCACACACTTGATGCTCCAAAGCCAAAGAAATTGTGCAAAGAAATAGAGTTAAACATCCAAGTCCCCATCAATAATTTCTTTGTAAGTACAGAAAATTCATCGTAACAGAATTATTAGGATCCTTAATACATTCACTCTCACATACACGATACATTTTACGGTACAAACATAACTTTCTGTGAAATAAAAACCCAAAAGCCCAGCTAGGCAGCTGCCATGATCACATGGCTGGCTGGGTAATTATCAAGTTGTTATTAGGCGGAGACAATACGTCAAAATAGGAAAATAAAAGTACGCGTCTTCCTTACTGCAAAATTGTTTGGCATGTGTATTACACATGCAAAGAATGAGGACTTAAAAAGCAATAACCAAATGATTATGCTGCAGCAGAGCGCTTCTCTTCGTGGTCATCGAGGTTAAGAGCTTCAAGCAACTTTGGCCATGATTCTGGGATCCCTCCAGGCAGATCAAACTCTAGCAGTTTACCTTGAATGCGGTAGAACTCCTCCAAAGGTTGACTCTGGACACACAATACGAAAGGCAAAGAATCATTGAACAAATCGAGACAAATTTAGATGTCATAAGTGCAAAAGACATTCAAACATAGCACAACTAAAACGTGTAGCATCATTTCTCAGTAAATATATAGTATACGAGCACACAGGAAGAGTGTCATCACTTCTTTATCTGGCAAAACTTTGACTTACATAACACATCCTTTCTTCTTTAAACATTGCCCCCAAAGTATACTAGAAAAAAAATTACCATTACAATGTCTAACTGAAACAAAGTACTAGCAAG